>BMAC01000528.1:405487-419887 GCA_014905375.1 Phtheirospermum japonicum | reverse complement strand
TTAATAGCTAGCGTGTGAAGCTATAAATTATCAAGAATGCCAAAATAATGATAGATGGACTCTTTTTTATTTATGAAATTAGAATACAAATATACTATACATTATTTATTATGTAATTCGTTTTAAAGATAAGAAATATATATAATAACCAACTAAAATAAAAACATATTCTATCTCTCAAATCTTAGTGCACATAAATATAGCAAACTAATCGAGTTTAAAATTTTATAATTCTATATAAAAAAAACTCAAGAATCAATCAGTTCAATCAATTTTGATCAAGAGTCATTGCATCACCCCATCCCCATGATCTTTCTCTATTAGCTCTTGTGAGGGAAACATGGTAGAGTAACCAATGTTGGAGAAAATGAATTTTGTAAATTTATATATGACTGTTTTGACCAAATATTTCAATTGTAAACGGGTTGTTAAAACGAATGTTAAATTCTTAATCTAGGTTTCAAGTAAATTATCGTGGTAATTTTATTTATTTTTTTACAAATCCATATTCAGGTGAGTGAAGAGTCAATAAACAAAATTGGACATTTGGATATGTTGGTATAAATATTTGGAAGGTAAATAAGGTATGGAGTTTCATAAGTAAAGAGAAAATGTTCGAGATTTTAATGATTTAATTCCTTGACCTTTAATTAGTTTGGGGCTCCTCTAGAAGTTTTCAAGTCTTTGTTGTTGACTAAAACAAGGAAATTGACTTTATTAGAAATCATAATTCCTACAATATTTTGCCTTGTTTAAAGGTTCACCAAGCTTATAAATATAATCTCTTACATAGTGTAGAATACATATCAAATACAATAGAAACATGTTTCTAAGCATTCATACATACATATCATACTTCTACCTGATCCACGCAACATATAGCCTGCAATTAGGATTTTGATCAATTGTCTGGATAGTTCTGGTTCGTTAGGATCATATAACATGCAGTTAGGATTTTGCTCAATTATCGGGTCAGTTCTATTTCGTTATGATGATTGGATTGATTGCTCCTTTTGCCCTGTTATCGGTGTATCGTGGGAGCTTCTTTTCCATAAATCTGTGAGCACTGGGTCAACAAACCCCAGTGTCGGTAGGGACCCAGCGATCTGCCTTCGCTTTTGGCGTTCCTTCGTAGATCTCCGGATTTCACCCCTACACACGAAATTCCACTCTCCCTGTCACATTCAAGTGAATTAGTTTTGAGAGCATTCCGCCAATTTTTGGCGACTTTCACTTTCAACCCGATTCACCGCCTACGTGCCCTTTACGCCCCGTCATTCCGATGTTTATTGAAACCTCTGGATAAACTCCTTCTGTTGTAGCGTAATCAAACTCCTTCATTCTTCTTGATGAGTTAGAGTTCCTGTTCTGTAATGATTATTACCGCATGTGGAATCATAAGAAAATTAGAGCTGTTAAGATGGGTCTGGCCCGTTGGGTCAGCCCGCACCGCCAATAATAAGGTAGGGGTATGGGTTTAGAACTCAATGGCACGTTAAGAGGCGGGCCTACATGGGCTGGCCCACTCGGGCCACGGGCTTTGGCGGGGCGGGCTGGGGGTGGGTTGGCCCGTTGCATGGAGAAAATGATAGATTGGGTGATGATGCAGTGACTCATAATTAATGTGTGTTTTTTTCTTTTCTATTTTGTTAGTAATTTAAGATTATTTTGGCTTTATGAACTTGTTAGGTTAGTTTGTTATAGATTTTTTGATGGAAACTAATTAGAACTTATTATGCAACTAATCATTATGGTTGTTGGTTTATGAATTTAAATTTTGGATGAGTAGATTAAATCTTATTTATTTTTTTGTGTTTTCTTTATATTTTTTTGACATCTCTTAAAAAAAAATATTTTGGACTTTCATGTTTAGAGAGTATAAGAGATATTTTATTCAATTCTGCATTCAAATATGAAAAAAAAAAAAAAAAAGGGAAAGATTAACGGGCTAGCCCGCCCAACCCGCGGCCCAAGGTGGGGTGGGTTAGGGTTGGGGTTTTCTCGGCCCGCCATCATGTTGGGTTGGCCCGCCCCGCCAAATAGTGGGTTATAACGGGTTATGGGCTGGCCCGCCCCGCCAACCCATTTTGACAGCTCTAAAGAAAATAGATCGTTCGTCTCGATATTACACTGTGTACGGGACAATAAAAAATTTTAAATAAAGAGTTCGCTCACATATTTTATGTTTTGTTATTTATTCTCATTTTCTATTTAATTGTAATAAATGTGGATTTTACAAATTATTTATCGACATTATCTTAATTTTATTATTGTACCCAAAAAGATTATTATTCTGGAGTTTATCTTGAATTCGAACTATCAAGACAGGAGATAACAATGACGTCAGCAGTCCCTAACTTCTAATTTCTTCACCAGTTCCGATGAAAATCTTCCTTTAGAATTTGGATTTGCTCCTCTTGAAAAGATCAGGGGTAATATATTATGCACCCTCCTGCGCCCATATGTTTCTCAGTAATGGTTGTGCTAATTGGACTCAATATTTCATCGTATGCATCATCAAGGATCAGCAGAAGATATGGCTATTGTGCATCACAAACTTATGTTCGGCCCAATATAAATTTCAAGTTATGGACCTTATTAATTATAGAGATTGGGTCCAATGAAATATGGGCCTAACTATGAAGAAGAATGCCAAAAGCATAGGGCTTTTTGTTGGGCCAGTTTTAATTGATTGTTGGTCTTGTGATTGGGTCAAGTTCACTGGGCTGAATAATAAAAATTGATGGGTAACTAATGTCTAGCCTTTGACTAGACTCATGATAAGTGATGGCCCGATAGTTTAGTAAGATGGTCGTATTCATGTGGGCCTAATTTTTAATTAAAGGCTAAGTCGTATCAGGCCATTTGACAATGGGTCTTGGGGCTCAAATAAATATTTGTCAATGACTAATTTAGTCCCGGCCAAAATTGGAGATGAAATTTAATAGAAATTAAACTTGGGCGTGAATTGATAATAAGACCCATTGTGCCGAGATTGCAGCAGCTTTAGTTCTTCTCGTGAAGAAGAAACTGGAAGAAATCTAGGGTCTTGATGGGTCATATTTGTTGGGCAGAATTTTTATCTAAACTCAATGAATTAAAAGATGATTTAAGTCTAGTTTTGAATTAGATTAATAATAAATATTGGGCCTAATTTTTGAATTGGGTTCAAGTTTATTAAAGTGTGAGTTTTAAATTTGATCTAATTCGACTTAAAAATTCTTTAAACTTATAAATGTGAACTCATTGTTCGAGTAAAATTTATAAAGTTTAATGTGAATTGAGTATGAATTGATTTATGAATTGAATCTTGAAAAATAATTGTTGGAACTTCTCATATCACTTCGATTTTTCAACGATGAAAAATGTGACCTTGTTGGTCTAGTAAAGTGGATATTGAGATAGCTAACATGAAATATATGATCTCATGAGAGTATTGAATTTGTAAAATTCATGTAAAGCTCGAAAAAACAAAGAAAGTTTATAAGTCATAATTATTCGACTTATATATGCTTATTTGAAAATTAGGTATTCTAGTATTGAGGCTGTGATATAAAGCCCATAATAAAGTCCAATAAGATTGGTAAATATGAATTTACTATCTAATGTAAATGTTGACTTAAAACACAAATGTGAGATTTGTGTTGAGGTAAAGTGCCTAAAACACCTTTTCATTTAGTGGAAGGAGTTCTACACCTCTACAGTTAATTCACACTGATATTTGTGATATGAAACTTGTGCAAATTAGAGGTGTCAAGAAATACTTTATTGATGACTGCACAAGATATTGCTATGTTTACTTGCTGAAAGGCAAGATGAAGCAATTTAAGCCTTCAAAACTTTCAAAAATGAAGTTGAAAATTAATTGCACACTCGAATCAAGGCAACTCGAAGTGATTGACGTGGAGAGTATGTTTCACCATTCAATAGTTGCGTGTTGAACATGGCATAATTCATCAAACAACTGTTTCGTATTCACCTCAGTCGAATGGCGTCGCTGAATGCAAGAATCGAACCTTGAAAGAAATAATGAACTATATGTTAATCAGTTCAGGGTAACCCCAAAATATATGGGGGAAAAGGCGCTAAATATATTTTGAATAAGGTACCTCACACGGGAAAGAAAAAAAAAAACTCCATATGAGATATGGGAAGGTAAAACTTCTGCTTATAGTTACCTTAAAGTGTGAGGGTTCTTGGACAAGGTAAGAATCTCGGAGCCAAAAAAAGTGAAGATAGAACCTAATACAGTCGATTGTATCTTCATTGGATATGTGCATAATAACACTGCGTATAGATTCTTAGTACACAAGTATGATATATTTGATGTGACTGAAGGAACAACCATTGAGTAAAGGAATGTAGTATTCTTTGAACACATATATCCTTGTGAAGGAAATGGTGATTGTTCTAACAAGAAATCTCGTAATGGTGAAGATGAAGCAACACCTTTTACAGTTCAAGATGCATCACAAGATGGTGATGAACCAATGCGCAGTAAAAGGGTTATGACAACTAAAAATGCTTGGTCCGGATTTCATGATCTATTTGCTAGATAGTGAACCTCGTACCATTCAGAAAGCTTTGTCTAGTCCTGATTCTCTTATATGAAAGGAAGCCATTAATGTTGAGGTTGATTCCATTATGCATAGTCATACATGGGAGTTGGCCGATATTCCCTATAGTAATAAGCCCCTAGGATGCAAGTGGGTTCTAAAAAGAAAGTATAAGGCCGATGGATCGATTGATAAATATAAAGTTAGGATGGTAGCCAAAGGCTTTAAACAAAGAGAATGATATGCCTTATTTGATACTTATTCACATGTAACGAGAATTACCTCTATTAGAGTAATTTTGGCGATTGCTGCACTGCACAGTCTTGATATTCACCAAATGGATGTGAAAATTGCATTTTTGAATGGTGAGTTAGATGAAGAGATTTATATGAAACATCCTGAAGGGTTTGTAGACTTTTTAAATCGTTGTATGGATTGAAACAAGCACCGAAGTAACGACATCTCATGCTTGACACTATGATGATGTCAAATGGCTTTCGCATTGACGAATGTGATAAATGTATTTATGTAAAGATCACGCCTAACTCTTTTATCATTGTTTATATTTATGTTGATGACATGTTGATATTAAGTAGCTCTCGTGATATGATCACAAGTACAAGAACATGTTAAAAGATAATTTTTATATGAAGGACATGGTTTTAGCCAATCTTGTCCTTAGGGTCAAGATCATAAGGAACTCAAAAGGTATAGTTCTTTCTCAGTCCCACTATGTTGAAAGCATACTGAAGAGGTTTAATGTGTTTGATGTTGGAATCACTAAAACTCCATTTGACGATAACCTTAGTTTAGTGAAAAACATGGGTGATCCAGCGAGTCAACTGGAATACTCGAGGATCATTGGAAGTCTTATGTACCTTACTAATTGTACTAGATCAGATCTAACTTATTCAGTGAACAAACTAAGTAGATTCACGAGTAATCCGAATAGTTACGATACTTGAAATATACTTTGAGTTATGGGCAGAATTATACGAGATATCCAAAAGTAATAGAAGGGTACTACGATGCTAACTGGATATCGGATTCTAAGGATTCGCACTCCACGAGTTGGTATGTTTTTACCACCAGTGGAGGTGTTGTATCTTGGGTGTCCACAGAGAAAACATGCATAGTCTGATCCACCATGGAATCAAAATTCATAGTTATGGATAAAGCTAGCAATGGCTGGGCCGGGCCAGCCCGTCCTGGGCCAATCGAGCCAACTCTTAAAATCGGGATGGGCCGGGCCAGCCTGACTAGATGGGCCTGCTGGGCCGGGTCAAAAATAGCCCGATTTTCTAGGTCTGGGATTCCATGGCCCAGGCTCGACTGAAATCAGTTCGGGCCAGGGCGGGCCCAAAATTGTCGGCTATAGCTATAGATAAAGCTGGTGAAGAAGCTAAGTGCTTCGAATTTTTTTTGAGGACATTCCATGTTAGGGAAAGCCAGTATCAACAATTATTGATACACTGTGATAATCAAGCTGCTATCGCGAGGGCATAAAGTGAAATATATAATGGTAAGTCGTGACATATTTGTTGGAGACACAATACCGTTAGAGAATTGATCTCAAGAGGAATAATTTTTGTTGATTATGTGAAATAAAAGGAAAATCTAGCGAATTCATTCACAAAGAGTTTAAACCGAGATCAATTTCATAAATTGCTAGAGGGAATAGGGGTAAAATCCACAATTAAATAACGGTCTTTAGTGGACACACAACCATGATGACTGGAAATCCCAAGAACTTGGTTGAATAGGACAACCAAACTTTATACTGTTCAGTTCTAAATACTTTGTACCTAGCAGTGAGCTAACCCATCCTTATTGAGCATACCAAGTAATATACCTGCTGATAGTGGTGAGGTTAAGTCTAAGACTTTTAACGACGATCTATACCTATTAAGGCAGAGTATTGCAGGATACTTCTGATAGAAAATGTCACCTATTTAAGTGCAGAGAAGTGGCCGCCTCGACTGGAGCACTTAAGAATCTCAAGGGTGTTCCAAAACCAAAACGGACACAACATTAAGAACTCGAGAAGTGTTGTAAATGTTATTATATGAGTATCATTGTCTTGGTACACTTGTAAGTGGGATAGTTCAATGACACTTAAATTGGGTCGCAAGTATATCCGATGGTACTTTATTAAGGAGGGTTCAAATCCATAAGCTACCTGACCTGATATAATAATGTTTAGTGGAAATTGAGCAAGTGAGTCATATGCATCATACATTGATTTTTCACTGATGTGGGAAATTGTTGGAAAAAATGTATTTGGTAAAGTTATATATGGTAGCTTTAAACAAATATTCCAAATGTATACGGGTCGTTAAAACGAACGTTAAATTCTTAATCTACGTTTCGAGTAGACTATCGCAGTATACTTACTTTCACAAATCCATGTACGGGTGTGTGAAAAGTCAATGACCAATGTTGTACATTTAAATATGTTTGTATACACATTTGTAAGGTAAAAAGGGTGTGTGATTTCATATATAAAGAGGAAACGTTCGAGATATGAATGATATTTATTATTTTGTGGAAATCGAATCATTAAAGGTGGTGGACCACTAACTATTTAATTTCTTGGGTTTTGATTAGTCTGGGCCTCTTCTAAAAGCTTCCAAGTCTTTCTTGTTGAGTAAAACATGGAGATTGACTTGTATTAGAAATCATAATTCCTACAAATTTCTGCCTTATTTAAGGGTTCCCTCGAACCTATAAATATCAACTCCTACATAGTATAACATACACATAAAATAAATTAGAAACATATTTCTAAGCACTCATACATACATATCATACTCATACCTGCCTCACGCATCATTTAGCCTGGATCTTGAATTTCGCTCAATTATCCGCTCAGTTGATTATTCCTTTCGACACCGTTGTCGTTGTATCTTGGGAGATTCTTTGCCATAGATCCATGAGCACTATGTACGGGGCAATAAAAACCTTACCTTAAGAGTCCGTTCACCTCGACATTTTTTCGTTTTGTTATTTATTCTTATTTTCTATTTAATTGCAATGAACCTTTGTTAGTTCAAGTTATTTCCTGATATTATCCCAATTTTATTGTTGTACCCCAACACCCAAATCCACTACCTCCCACCTCCCCATGTTCATCTCCGATCTGTGTTATTGTGAGGGGATGGCGGTGGTGAGATGGCTAGGTCTGTGGGGATGTGGGCAGCTCAGACTCAGTTCAACACGTCGATGTGGCTCGATATGCCGATTATAATGTATTTTATCATGGGAGGCATCGTTACACAAATCCAGTCATTGGCAGGTTGTGGAAAAGTGGAAGTGGTTGTGGCGTCATATAAATGGAGAGACCATTTTTTTTTCTTTTTCTTGTAATTTTCTTTTTGTGTGTGTGTGGTTTGTTCTAATTTTCTATAGGATTTGTAAAGCTTGTGCATGAGCATTTATTTTGCTTGTTTTTTTTGTTTTGTTTTTTTCTTTTCTCTGTAATTATCGGAGAGGGGTGAAACTCGTAGTAGGCATAATTGTGTGGGTAGTACGTGGTGGTTGTTTGTGCCCGATAATTGCTGGTGAGGGGCAGAACTCGTATGTTGCACAGTTGTGTAGGCAATGCATGGTGGTTGTTTGTGCCCAATGATTGTGTCTTGTTTGTTCTTTTAAGTCGGCTCATTTTGTGTTCTTTCTATTTTTGTCGCTTGAGCCAAGTTTGGGGGAGTATGGGTGTGGCGGTTGTTGTTTCCATAGTTATTGTGGATAGATACCATGTATTCGCGGCATGGAGTGCTAGTTTCGGTGTTGTAATTTTTATTCGTTATTGTGCATAGTCAGTTGAGTTACTTAAAGTTTAGGTTCGTGGATTGCTTACTCTCTGTATTACCATTCTAAGTTTCATGTGTAGTGTTGTATTTTTTTTAGTAAACTCATCCTTCGTTTATGACGACTCTGATTTTACCTGGATGTTCTTCTAGATTATCTGTAGTTTTTTAGCTTTTGGTTATACTTGTTCGAGTTTTATAAAATACTATCGTTCTGGAAAAAAGAAGGTTTTATAAATAAAATTAAAGGTGCATTCAGCGATTGCGGATGTGTGACTAGTCATTATTACGTACAACCAGGTGTATGTTGTACCTTACACTTAAAAATGAACATTGAATTCAACGAAAATGTGATCGTATCTCTCTATTACGTGTTCATATATATTATAAAAATTGTACATTTATCATGTGAGAATGGATTCGTAGGTGAGAAATGAGAATGAATTATGTCCACAAATTTTAATGCCTTTTTATTAAGTGACCGGTAGCATTTCTTTAATTATAAACACCCGGTGGCATTTTTATAAATAAGAGAGCTGGTGGTTTCTTGTTTAAAAGTAGATGAAATCTCTGTTTCTCTCTCTAAAAGTCTCTCCGTCCATGGTTGCCACATCCATTCCCTTTGCAACAAACAAGCTCGCGAACAAAAAATCAACATTTTCGCCTCAGAAAAAAAATTACGAATAACTCATCCACCCACCTCTCCTTCTCTCACTCCTCCATTTTCCCTCCAAAAGTTCTCCATCTCCGCCGATTTCAAAAGTCTCAATCCACGCACCTCTACATTCTCCAATGTTCTCAAGACGGTCCAACAATCCGAATTGGTCTTCAAGTCGCAAGATCCGGATTCGGTCACCAGATCACCGAAGCCGACGGTTCTGGTCTCCGAGAAGCTCGGAGAAGCCGGCCTGGATCTGCTTAGGAGCTTCATTTAATTTTAGGGGAGTTCATCTAATTTTAGGACTTCATCTGGTTTTTGGATTTTTGAGTTTGGATTTTTTTTAGTTAAATAAAATCGTGCGCGTGTTGTCGTCTGATGTCATTGTAGTTGATGCAAGTGTGATGTGGTTTGTGCACAAGTAAGTATCAGTATGTGTACAACAATGTATTCACTTGTGCACGATCATACAGTAGCTATGCTGTTTGCACAACGAAAGTTTTTTCAATTTCTTGCCAATCATGGGACAAATTCCGCCAAGATCTCTACCAGAAAATAATGTTGGTATGGTTTTAATTGTTTTTTCTTTTTTTTTCCCTCATTATTTTCGCGAATCAGTTCATTGTTTGCGGATTTTGAACTGGTTTAAATTTTTTAGGTTTTATGAATTTCTATTGTTTTGGTTATTAGGGATTTTGAGATTATGCAAAAAAATAAGTATCCTTGAGTTTCTGCTTATTGTTGTTAAAGTTTGATGTGGATATATTTTATCATTAATTTTGTATTTTTACTCTGTATTTTCGAAACCATGGTTAAGTTGTATGAAGTACACCAGTAACTGAAAGATGAAAATAATGCTCCTCTAGTTGATAATTATTGAACTTAACTTCTACTGTATAATTCTAGCCTATTCACCATTTTAATTTTATGATTTATGTTTGACTGAAACAAGTAATAGGCTATGTTTTCATTTTTTACCTTTTTGTGTGTGTGTGGTGTTTTTTTCGAGCTCTGGGTTGAGCTTTTGTTGTTTGCTCTGTTTATTAAGATTTCAATTTGTCTCAAGTATATTCAACTAAATAAGTTTTGATCTTTTGAAGGACAAGTCTCGTGTTGGAATTTTAGATTTTCACCTTTGGTTTGCTTGTTAGAGTAGGAAAGATGATGTGTATATAACTATGGTGTATATAAATGTAAATGTTCACTAATGTGTAAAATAAATCTATAGTTACATTCTTTTTATTTTTGCAGAAAGACTCATTTTCGGGTTTTCTAGCAGAACGCAGTATGGCACGCTACATCAAATTGGTTGCAAAACTTGGACCACACTTTTTACAGGTGCAATGCAAATCAAGTGTAGAAACTGCAGACCAGGGTGTTTTCATCATGAGGCATATGGAGACATATATTGGGGTTGGAGTGAAAGGCAACTGGGTTTGTGGGATTAAGGAAGGAGAAAAAAATAGTTAAGTTGTAGCCATAAGAAGTATTGTCACTCCTTGGCATGGTGATAGATTAACGAGTTGAGAATGTAAACGTGAAAAATGCAAAGGACTATCTCACAATTTACGAGACCAATAAACTTGAATGGAAATATGAGTTGAAGAAATGATTTACATGTGATGGATTAATTTTTTAGTTTGGTTATGAAGTTTGGAATTATTTTGTGAGTTATGATGTTTAGGTTGAATGTAAAACTGGTATTGTAATTTGAAATAATTTGGAATTGCTTTCAAATTTTCAACATGGAAAAATGTACTTATTTTGAATCTTATAAATGCCCTCACTGTTGAATCAAGTTTTCCACTTGGAGGTTAACATTATATAAAAGTTGGACTTACTAATTATTCTATTCTATTTATTTGTTTATTTTTCCATGAACTCTATTTAGAAATACATTATTTAGTTGATATATTTGTAGTTTTTCTTTTCAATTAATATAAGTATTTTTTTCGATGAGTTTGATCAACTTAAATGCAATTCTATATAATTACGAACAAAATACATGAATTGTCAAATAACATGAATAAAGTAATTCATTTAAAATTGCTTGCGGGCAAAACTTTTCACGACAGTGCATAAATTATTTCACTATTGTGCATATCTTAATATATTATTGTGCATATCTCATTGCATTATTAAAAACAAATTCAATAAGATAATCAAATACTAAAATCAATAGGCAAAATTTATCTACAATTAATTATCATCACCAAACAATGCTTGCTTGAAGTTAGATATTGCATTCTAAGCAAATCTGTTAAGACATATAAAGCACAAATAATAACTTTGATAACAAACTCTCAACCAAGTTACTTGCGATGACCGCATAAATACTCGCTTTTCGAAACAAAATTATCTCTTAAATTCTAAAACCGTAAAAAATAAAATTATAATCGAAGGTAGGTCTATGACAATTCCCAACACTATCAACTTGATCTTGATATTTGTGAAGACAAATATCTGCCAATCGCTCTCTTTTTGCATCCTAAAATCTCGTGCCTGCCTGCAAATTAAAATGTGCATATAAATTATTATTACAATGATAAATAATATCAAGTATAGTTACGAGGCAAAAACACACAAATTCAGAGAGCATATTACAAATGTAGGAGATAAAGAGAATAATAATAATAATAATAATAATAATAATAATAATAATAATAATAATAATAATAATAATAATACAAGACTATATTGAATGCATACCTTAGGGCCACCATTGCCTTTTTGAATTATTCGAGTGACAATCAACGTATTTAGTAGCTATCAATACAACTACAAATGTAACATTTTTTGTGGTTGTTAATCCAAGTGAAAGGTGGGAACACCATATTAATGTGCACAAACTAACACTCACTTGTGCACAAACAAATCACACTTGCATCAGACGACAAACACATCAGATGACAACACACGCAAAAAATTTTAATCATAACACGTGCAAACACTATTTTACTATTGCATGGACGTGCACAAGGGAACACATTAATGTGCACAAACTGACACTTACTTGTGCACAAATAAATTACACTTGCATCAGACGACAACACGCTTAGAATTTTTAATCATGACACGTGCAAACACCATTTTGCTACTGCACGGACGTGCACAAGGGAACACATTAATGTGCACAAACTGACACTTAATTGTGCACAAACAAATCACGCTTGCATCAGACGACAACACGCACAAATCTTTTTAAGACTTCATAATACGGTGCAAAAACACCATTCGACATGAACATGCACAAACTGGACACTTAATTGCTGCACAAACAATCACGCTTGCATCAGACGACAACACGCACATATTTTTTTAAGACTTCATAATACGTTCAAAACACCATTCAGTCACGACGTGCCCAAGGGAACACAATGTGCATAAATTGATACTTATTGTGCACAAACACATCACATTTGCATAAGAGACAACACGTACAAAATATTTTAATCCATAACACGTGTAAAATTACCATTTACTACTGCACACCGTGCCACAATTGAAAACATTAATGTGTACAAACTGACACTTACTTGAATATGAATAAAAACCTAATTAATTTTTAGTTTATTTACTTAATTAATACTACAAAACTCTATTACTTGAATAGGAATAAAAACTAATTAATTTTTAGTTTATTTACTTAATTAATACTACAAAACTCTATTACTCCAATCCAAATGGCTACATTCACTCTTCAAATAATTCTCGCAGCACGCTATTTATTTCTTAGGACCAAAGCTGGATCAAAATAGCCAAAAATAGCTGTTCTTTCGCAAAACGGCAGCGTATCCTATCATCATCATCATAATCATCATCTCCAACATACTACACATATATGATCTACAAAGTCCAATTTTCTTTAGTTTCTTTCTCTCTCCTCCGCACGCACACTGAGAGAGAGACTCGGTCCACTCAGATTCTTCATCCGTCAAAAAGATCCAATCTTTACCAAAACACCCATTCATTCATTCGCCAATAGCAGACTCCCCCAAATCTCTCATTTTATCAGATTCCAATCTCTTCAACCCTAAACTAAACCCCATCTCTGATTAATAGTTAACCCTCAAGCGTATAGCAGAATTTGTAATTAACTCCAAATGGGCGGAAATGGAAAGCTCCGTCACTGGAGAATCTCTTTCCACAGATCTTCTCCTGCCGCCTCCAAGAAGAGTCCGCCGGACGAATTCATCTGCCCCATCTCCAAATCCTTGATGTCCGATCCGGCCGTTGTCTCCTCCGGCCAGACCTTCGAGCGCGTATGTGTTAACGTCTGCAGAGACTTGAGTTTCGCCCCCACGCTCGCCGATGGATCGACGCCAGATTTCTCGACTGTGATACCGAATTTGGCCCTCAAGTCCGCCATCCTCAACTGGTGCTCGAAGACCGGGTCGGACCGCCCAAGCCCGCCTCTCTATCCGGATATCGAGTCCACGGTTCGCTCTCTCATGAGCTCCTCTGAGAAAAGCCAACAAAGCCCTAAAATTAGGGTCTCGGAGAGCGAATTACTGAAGGGTGTCGCCCAAACGCCGCCGTTTCTATTCTCACGCGCCGCCACTGAACTAAACCCTAGAAACTTATACTCTTCGTCGTCGAGCTCTGAGGAATCCGTAATCGCCAATACGACGCCGCTTTTGCCCTTCGCAACTCGGCCCTCTTGCTTCTCCTACTCGTCCTCCCCCTCAACTTCGTCGGAGTTTTTTATCCCCGATGAGGCGACGTCGTCTAATGTTTCTTCTAGTTCTTCTTCCGGCGAGGACGAGGGTTTTATCAGCAAGATGAAGAGTTTAGACATTTTCGAGCAAGAGCAAGCCGTTATTCTACTGAGAAAAACGACGAGAACGAATGAAGAAGCTAGAAACGTGCTTTGTTCAGAGAAGCTCTTGTTTTGTCTGAAAAAATTGTTAGGTTCACGGTACGCCGCCGTACAGACCAACGCCACGGCGGCGTTGGTAAATCTTTCTCTGGAGAAGGGCAATAAGGTAAAAATAGTGAGGGCTGGGATTGTTCCGTTATTAATCGATATTCTGAAAAACGGCTTCGACGAGTCGCGCGAGCACGCCGCCGGCGCGATTTTCAGCTTGGCGCTCGAGGACGAGAACAAGACGGCCATCGGCGTGCTCGGCGCTCTGCAGCCATTGATGCACGTGCTGAGATCCGGGACTAGGCGGAGCCGCCACGACGCCGCCCTGGCGCTTTACCACTTGACATTGGTGGGTAGCAACAGAGTGAAAATGGTGAGGCTCGGAGCCGCAGGGGTATTGCTGGGGTTGCTGAGGGACGATGCTGAGGTGGCGGCGCGTGTGGTGCTGGTGGTGTGCAACCTGGCGGCGTGCGCCGCCTCCCAATCCACCTCCCCCGCCCTCCTCCGGCCCCC
>BMAC01000528.1:394873-405462 GCA_014905375.1 Phtheirospermum japonicum | reverse complement strand
CGCGGAAAATTGTGTGGCGGGCCGCTGTATTCGGTTTGAGTAATGGGGTTTGAGGTTTAAAGGGCTGGCGAGGGAGGCTGGGGCGGTGGAGGGTTTTTGCGGGTGGTGGCGGAGACGGCGGCGAACGGCGAGGGAGAAGGCGATGAGGATTTTGGAGGGACTGAGGGGGCCGGAGGAGGGCGGGGGAGGTGGATTGGGAGGCGGTGATGAAGGGTGGAGTGACTCGGGCGAGGTACAGACCGAGTCAGGGGGTTAACTCGACTGAGTTCTGAGTTGGGGTTTGGTTTTAAGAACCTGTGGTGTAAATTAAATTGAAAATATTGGGGATTAGGATTAGGGTGTCAATATTCATGGTTTACTTTTACTTTTGTTATTATTTTTAATCTTTTGTTCATCTTTATTTTGTGGATTGGGCCTACATCTTTTTGTTTCTCTTAGGAGGACATAATTGAATGACTTGGAGTTAGGACTCTTTTAAATATATATTTAAGTGCGTATAATATAAATATAATAATTGCTATATTATGTATAGTTGAAGGTTTGAGTGGAATTCTTGATTGTGGGCTATATAAATATGAAGGTAGTTGAATTTTTCTAGTACATGTCAAACGTGTTGTGCTTGAACCAACCTTGATTAAGATATTTCTTTCTACCTTTTGTAATAAATTTTGTCTCGATTTATGTCAATATAAGGAATGGAAAGAATGACAGGCAAGAATAGCGTTGGTGAGGTATTGGAAATGAGTTCTGGGAACAGGATTGGTTATTCCTCAATAGTGTGTGCTTCAACAAATGTGTACATTCCTAGAAGATAAATCTGACATGTTAGAACCCAACTTATTTAGTTCTCGTGTTAGTGTAAATCCACATATTTAACTTTTGTTGTGACTTACTTTGCCACATAAAAATAAATAAATTACAATTTATAAAAATATTATATCACAATCATAAACCCAAAAAATCTATATATATTTCAAATAATAACAAAATAAAATTGGATTATGACTTCTCAGTATTTAGCAAAAAATTGGATTATGGCTATTTTTTCTATTGCAAATAAAATCTACACACGCAATAGCAATAATTTTTCGCAAACTTTTTGGATTTAAATCCACCGTAAATTGAACCAAACTTGAAATGACCTATATTTAAAAACCTGAATAACCTTTTACATGTTTATATGGGTCATGAGCGGTATATGAGTTCGTTTAATCATTATGTTAACAGTTTAGGGCCAATTGGCAAATAATTTCTTAATAGGAAGGACAATAAAACCCATTGAGAACTCAATTACAATGAGAATCACAATTATATTGTGTTGTTTGGTTCAAAAAGTAGAATAAGTATTATTTTTATAGATGATATTTGGCTAAATTCAATTATTGAAGTATTGTTTTGAATGGGAAATTTTTATTTTTGTCTACTATATTGGCCAAATTCAAAAAAAAGTACTTGATGTTGGTTATTATCAAACAACGTCTGCTAAATTGATCAATTTATCAAAAAAAATTCAAAAAAAAACCGATCGGTTATTTTTGCTGACGTGATTCAATACTTTCTTATCATTTTTCTTTAATTTTAAATATTAATTAGAAAATAAAAAACTGAGAATTCTCATTTTGATCCATTATATTGGCCACATTCCACAAAATGTACGTTAAATTGACCATCAAATCATATCTGCTAAGTTAACCAATTCATCGAAAAAGATTCAAAAAAGTTTTGATCGAATTTTATTTCTGACGTGACATAAATCTATATTATTTTATAATTCTCTTTTATTTAAACATTAAATTGATGACAAAAACTTGTTTTGCCATCATTTTTTTTCTTTTAATCAAATTAATAAAATCTTAATTAATAAGAAACAAAAATTCAGTGATAAATACATAAACCTAAAATAAATCTTAAAAATTTATAAAATTAATATAATAATTTATGTGATTTTTATATTACTAAATTTTTAATTAATACAAAATTAATAAACTCGTAGATAAATATAAGAATATAAAATGAATCTTAAAAAGTATTAAATCATATATAAAAATATATATGAGAAATCTCTTATAAATAATTTTTTTTATATTTATTATATATTTTTTAATGTTTATATTATAAATTTATATTTATAAATAATTTATATTAACTCATGTTGATTAAAATCTTATTAATTAGATTAACGAAAAGAGAAAAGAAAAACAGAAAAATAAAAGAAAGAGCAAAACACAATTTTGTCTTTAATTTAATTTTTATAATTATAGAAAATTGATAAAATTCGATCTTAACTTTTTTGGACTTTTTTTTTGATAAATTGGTTAACTTAGCAGATATGATTGATGATGACCAATTTAACGTACCTTTTTCTGGAATGTGACCAATATAATGGACCAAAATGAAATTTTTCTAGTTTTTTTATTTTCAATTTAATATTTAAAATTAAAGAAAAATAATGAGAAAGTATTGAATCACGCTACGTTAGCAGAAAAATCCGATCGGGCTTTTTTTTGTACATTTTTTGATGAATTGGCCAACCTAGCAGACGTTATTTGATAATGACCAACATCACACACATTTTCTGAAATGTGGCCAATATAGTGGATCGAAAATGAAAATCTCTCTATTTTGATATATGATATTTGGCTTAATTCAATTATTGCAATTTTTTTTAAATATTAATATAGGGAAAACACTACGTTGTCTTCACTGTACTATACCCATCTATTGTAATTCAATCACTATTTGACACACCACCTGTATTAATGGATTGTATATTTTTTTTAACAAATTTATCGGTAGGTGAGAGTAGAAATATCATAGAGTATGAGAAGTCTCCTTAATATAATAATATAATAATATGATATAAAATAGAAGAAATATTAATATATAAGCACTGACATGAATTAAATTATTCACAAATTTCCCATTCAATATATTTTACTAATTGTGTAATTAATATTATATATATATATATATATATATATATATATATATATATATATATATATATATATGTTGATGAATGTGTATTCTATATTACCAGATACTTATTTTAAACTTTTATTAATATTAATATTGGTCTAAGTAATATTAATATATAATAATATAATGGTATATAATATATATATTAACACATTATGTTATGACAATATTATAATAGTTATTTTTATATATAAATATTAATTATATATTTATAATATATTAATATTATATATTTAATTTTTATTTATAACTATTAATTATAATAAGAATATTGATATAGTTATATATTTATTAAATAATATATACAAATATTTTCTCACCTATATATTAAACGAAAAAATTTATATATATCATACGTGTCTGCCTAGAAAGTTTTGAAATGACGTGAAATTTTTTGGTGGTTCGAATGTTTACTTGACTAATTTTGGTAGTTTGGTGGCTTACCAAAATTAATCATAATTATAGGAGTATAGGATATTTAAAAACTATTACGTATTATAATAACTTCATTGTAATGTATTACTAATCACTCATATATAGTAATACAAAAATCTCATAACTTATATGTCTACTTCGTATACTGCACCTGACAAATAAAAAAAATATGATACTTCGGTTGATTATGTGTCATCCGAGCCTAGTATCTATCTGATTTGATATTTTGTTTTTATTGTATCTTGACTAGTTATTTTTTAATTATATTTTATCTAATTTAATATTTTTTTAATTATATCTTAGCTAATAAGATGCTTCATTTTATTTAATTCAATATTTTTCTTTATTCTCTTAATATGAAAATATAAATAAGACATATATAATTAGTAGAAGAAAAATGTAAATTAGTTATTTTAATTAAAAAAAATTACTTCACCGTCAATATATATTAATGCAAAACGAGTGTGTCTCATTCCCATACTTCATTAGACAAATAAAAAATTATGGTGTATCAATTGCTTATATGTCATACGAGTCTAATATCTAACTAATTAAATTTTCTTCTTTATTGTATTTTGACTAATTTAATCATTTTTTTATTATATTTTGCCTAATTATATATATATATATAACTTTACCTAATCCAATATTTTTATTTAATTAATTCGATACATTCCATTTATTCTCTCAATATAAAATATAAATTAGTTATATATAATTAGTAGAAAAAAAATTTAAATTAGTTATTTTAATTAAAAAAAATTACATGTAAAATGATTTTAATTAAAAAAAAGATTTAACAATTATGAAAATAATCAAACAAGTTGTATTTATAATAAAAGTTAAAATAATTAAATTTTTTGAATTTCAAATATTCTATATAGTAAATTACAAGTTATTTGCAATAATTTAAGTATGCAACTAAATATTAGAAATGAATTCAATCTAAACATAAGAATATAAAATTATATAATAATAACTAATAAATATTGATTAAATATCGGTACAATACGACACGTATTGAGAGTATGACATCTTTTAAAATTGTCAAAGTATGTAATTAATAATTATTAATAATCTTAATCTAAATATTAAAATATAAAATAATTTAATAATAATAATTAATAAACAAAAATTAAATACGGGTTGAAAATGTGATATGTTTTGAATTTTTCTAAATATGTAAATAAAATTATTAATGAATTTAATATAAATATTAAAATATAAATTAATTAGTAATTACAATAATTAATAAATTGGCAAGTACAAGGTACGGGTTGGCGTTGCATTATTTGGTTTTCTTCTAAGGGGATCTCTTGCTAAAACTTGCACGGTGATAATTCTGAAACTAAAGTGTCGATGGTGATCAGTAGTACAATAACAATGGATTACGGCAGGGAAAAAGGTGAAATTCCTTTATAAATTATTGATATATAATGCACTCGACTTTAATTGGCAATCCACAGACTTCAGAGTTAGTGTTCTAGCTTATCCAAAAGTGAACGCACTTGGTTTTACTAATTAAAAAATTTATTACCACTTTTTGTTTAATATATGAGTTAATATAGTTTAATCATTCTTATTTTAAAGAATTAAATATATAATTAATTATAAAATATGGTAGCTTATATTTCGATTTAAGATTCGAACAGTCTAACTTACTTTCTTATTATAACTATTCACGTTAATATTTATATTTGAAGGAAGGAATTATCCATTATTTTAATTTTTAAAATTTTATTTTATAAAATATCGATCACTTTCAATTTGGATTAATAAAATTACCTATATTCACTTAACTATTTTCTTCATGAAGCCTATGGAAGCCACTAAACTAGTTTCTTTTAAGTTGATATCATGCATGCCGTTAAACTATTTGAATACATTTCCTGTGAATTGTCTATATCAACTTAGGCATGACATATTTGTCCCCAAAAAAATAGTCGAATGTTTTATTTCGTTCCACGAAGATAGAGGTGTTAATCCGGTTATTAATCGGCCGGTTAATTAATCCGCGGTTAGGTTAATCGGTTTTGGCCTAATCGTAACCTAACCGGTTGAGAACCGGTTAAGGTTACAGTTAAATCGGTTAACCGAATCGGTCGTTGAACCGGTTAACCGTCGATTTTTACTTTTTTTATATTTTTTTAAATTAAAATTTAAATAAGAATTGAATAATTGAACTTAAATGGATTTAGAATGACACAAATAAAATTTGAATTTATGAACATTATATTAATTTAAAAGAACTTGATTTTAATAAATTTAAAAAGAACTTGAATTTACAAACAACCAAATTAACAAGATGATGGAATTTATTTCAAAATAATACAACAAAATCACATTACAAATTAAATTATAAGACTTTTTTTTTGAAGTAAAAAGTTAAAAAAAAAATAATTAAAAAAAAAGGACTTGAATATAATTCTAATATTAGAAATTAAAATTAAAATTTAACTTATAATATTAGAATTAAATTGCCTACGTATCCTCGAAAAGGAATCAAAGTCCACGTAGTTCGATTTTTTTGTTTTTGAAAAAATAAGTTACAAAAAAAAGGACTTGAATTTAATTCTAATATTAGAAATAAAATTAAATTTTAACTTGTAATATTAGAATTAAATTGCCTACGTATCCTCGAAAAGGAATCAAAGTCCACGTAGTTCTTTTACTTACCTCACTTACAAATTCTGGTTTTATAAAATTGCCATGACATGTATTTTTATTTTTTTTCCTTTTCTTCTTGTTTTAATGATGTTTATTTGAAATTTAGTTTGTTATTAATTTATATTGGGTTTTGCTGGTGTGGCTATTTCCTTTGTAGTTCCTCTTTTTCAAATGATGGGTTATTTTGCCGTGGCTTGTGTAGCTTGATTATGTTGGCTGGATTGCACATAAGTACTGTGCCCAATTTGACCATTGTGTTTGAAAATGTTTATTTAGTTCGTTGTCGTTGCTTCCCGAAGTGGTATCGTTAATAGTCGCTCTCTTCGCCTTCATCCAATTGCATTTCTTGTTCTCGTTTTTCGGCCTTCACCCAATCGTTCATCAACATTTGATTTTCAAGATTTTTGGATGTTAAGGTAGACCGACGCTCATCTAACATGTAGCCTCCCGTGCTGAAGGCCTGTTCAACAGAAACTGTCGAAACCGGAACGGCAAGGACCTCCTTGGCAATTCTAGAGAGAGTGGGAAAAATACTAGCCATTTTCGACCAAAACTGCACAAGATCGTTAGTAACACCATCGGGCTTTTTTGGAACCGAAGTCGGTTCAAAAACTCCTAAATAACTATCTAATTCCATTGACCGACTAGCACTAGCCCTTTGCCGTTTTCGTTTAGTATCTTCAAGCAATCTCATATATGGGGCTAGAGCTCCTCGGGGGTCGTTGGGTCTTGTAGAAGTGACGGGGGAAGGGGAAGGGGACACATTAACATCACTAGAAGATGAAGATTGATCGTAATTATTAAAAGTTTGAATTAAAAGGTTTTGTGCTTGGTGAGCAACACTAAGAGGGCTAGGAATTGGTAGTCCATGAGATTCTAAAAAAGGTGTTAATGCATCGTAATAAACTTTAAGTAAGTTTTGAAGACCCTCCATCCGATAATTCGGGTCTAAAATTTTTGCAATAAAAAAAACATCGGGAATGTAATGAAAATATTTGACCCATTTATCCAACATCTCATTGATAACATCACCTAATTACGGGTTATCGAGTAAAGCACTACAAACAAGTACTATTTGAATACAATGATCAACAAGCATTGAGGAGGTAGGATAATAAACACCGGATAAAGCCACGGTGGCATCGTTAAAAGTTTTTAAAAGGGACATCATATTATAACAATCATCCCACATATTCGGAAACAAAGCGAAATCGACATCTTCATTATTAAAAATGTACACAATGCATCTCTATATTCAAATGTATCATTAAGTAATTTATAAGTAGAGTTCCAACGATTTGGCACATCTAATGAAAATTTTTTAGGATGCAATTGATTGGCCTTACAAAATCTTTGCCATTTTTTGTGAAGCGAATCGTGGTTTCGTAGATAAGCTATAGCACTCCTAATCGGTTGAATTTTATATTTAAAAAGAGTTAAACCATCTTAAACACTTAAATTCAAAATATGACAAATGCATCTAACATGAAAAAATTTGCCGCCAATAGTGGGTGGACAAGTAATTTTTAACAATTCCAAACTAGCCGTATTAGCGGAGGCATTATCAAATGAAATTGAAAAATTTTTGTTAGTTAAATGATACTCGGACAAAACAGTAAAGATTTTTTTCGAAATATTCACCGCCATATGTTGGCTATCGAACTTTCTATATGCAATTAAACGTTTTTGCAAAGTCCAAGAATTATCAATCCAATGGCAAGTAATTCCCATATAATTATGATTTTTAAAAGAATCCGACCAAATATCCGAACATATAGAGACACTATGAGGCAAACTATCAAATGTTGAAATCAAATTCAATTTATACTCACCGGCCATTTTTTCAATATCGCGAGTTAATTTATTTCGTGAAATCTTTTGGCTACATGGATTAAATGCACCCCTAGTGTAATCTTCATAATGACTACTATGCGCATGATTAAAAGGAAGACTCATAACGGAAACAAATTTTGCAAGAAATTTTCTATGATTACTTTCGCTATATTGAAATAAAGGAGAAGAACTCGTACCTTGGCCGCCGGTGCCGGCGCGGCGGTAGATGAAGATGAGAAGTTTAGTTGCGTTTGAGAACTACCGGCGCCGTACTTGTCGGGATGCTTCTTTTCCATGTGATATTTGAGCGACCCGTAACCTCTATTATTTTTAGAACCGAAGGAGTAATTGTGAGAGCAATAATTGCATTGCGCTCGAGGTTGCCGTTGATCGTCTTTTTTGTGAAATGTAATCGGAAGATGGGGAAAACTAATTCCCTCGGTTTCGATCGAGGCGGCGTCATATCACCCGTCGCTTCCCTCCTCATCCTCATCCAAATTGACGGCGGCCGCTTCTTCTTCATCGGAGCTCGGTAATTCCTCTTCAAAATTCGTTCGTTGCGAGTCGAAGTTGATTTGATTATATAGGTTCTCAACTTCTTCCGCCGTCATCTCATCGGAAACGTAATCTCCGGCGACGGCCGAAGATTCTCATCGAGATCCTCGACCTCGACCTCGACTTCGACGAGAAGAGGTTGGAGTGTTGGTATCGACATTATGGGAAGAGCTTGCCATATTGATATTATAATAGATAATTAAGTAAAACACGATTACGAAGGAAGAATAAGAATATTAATGATAATATAAGAGACTTGAAATTAGAAACTTCACTTCTTTAAACTTGGAAATATAAGAGAATAAGAAGAATAGTAGAGATGAAATGGTGTGAGGTTTGATGTTGGAGATTGAGGTATTTATAGGTGTCAAAAATTGAAAAAAAATAAAAAAATAAAAGAGCCGTTGTAAACCGGCAGTTAAACCGGTTAACCGCGTTTAACCGCCAACGGCTATTTTTTTTTTTAAATTCGAGCCGTTGATCTTCAACGGCTAGTTGATCTCAGCCATTGATTATCAATGGCTATTAACCGCCGCGGTTAACTGGCGGTTAAACCGCCGGCGACAAATTTTTTATTTTATATTTTTTAAAAATCGGTTAACCGCCGGTTAATCGCGGCGGTTAAGGTTAACGGTTTGATTAACCGTAACCTAACTGACGGGAACCGGTTGACGGTTACGGTTTTAACAGTGACCGCCGGTCAACGCGGTTACAACCGGCGGTTAACCGCCGACGACTTAACTGATCAACACCTCTACACGAAGATAGTCCAATTAACATACTCCATCCGTCCCAAAATGATAGTCTTGCGGTTAATTTCACACAAATTAAGAAATGAGTAGTTTATATAGTTAAGTCATTAATTTAGTTAGTATTTCCAATTATATCATTCTTAAATTTATTAATATCAATTAATGCTTATAGAAATCAGTGTTGGGATTAGTATATTTATTATTGGAATAGTAAGATTTTACATTGTAATCATCAATTTTCAATTTATCATGTAGAAAACTAGTATTTCAAGAATATTAATTAAGGGTATGTGTGGAAATGAAAATTTAATGATATGTTAAATATAGTAAGTATAGAATACTAGTATTTCAAGAATATTAATTAAGGGTATGTGTGGAAATGAAAATTTAATGATATGTTAAATATAGTAAATTGACTATCTTTGTGGGCCGGACAAAAATGGAATACTGGACTATCTTTGTGGGACGGATGGAGTATTTAACATATTATTAGTTTTTCATTTCTATACATATGCCTTAATTAATATTCTTGAAATACTAGTTCTCTACATGCTAAATTGAAAATTGATGGTTACAATGCAAACTCTTACTGTTCCAATAACAAATATATTAATTTTAATACTTATTTCTATGAGTATTAATTGACATTTATAAATTCAATAAGTGTATAATTGAAAAGTACTACCTATTAATGACTTAACTATATAAACTACTTATTATTTATTAATCTGTGTAAAATTAATTGTAGGACTATTATATTGGGATGGAGGGAGTATATGTAAAGTCTTTTTTTTTATACTATAAGATATATAATTTATAGTCGTAAATTATAATTATAAAATAATTATATTATAAGTATATATTAATATTTACAAATGTGTTATAATTATAACATGTGTATATGAAATCATATTATATATATTTAAAGTAATATTACATTTAAACAATAACATATAAAATGAGAAATTTTCTTACAAACATTTTTGTTATAAAAAATATCTGTATTGAAAAACTTGTAATTCTTAGATAATTTTAACTTAAAAAAAATAAATTTGATTGTAAACTCCAATTTTTTTTATGATAAAATAATTAATGAAACTGAAATCCCTCATTAATATTAGTATTATATATATACATTTGTATATTTAATGTTGATTTACACATTTAGAGATGCGTACATATTATTTTCTCAAAAAAGGAAGAAAATGCATATATATTATATAATATAATTATTATTATTATTATTATTATTATTAATAATAATTATTATATTACATTAAATTAAAAATAATATATATATTACATAAAAAGATAACATAATATATTATATAATATATAATATATATATTATATATTACATTAAATATA
>BMAC01000528.1:384558-394848 GCA_014905375.1 Phtheirospermum japonicum | reverse complement strand
TCTTTTTTTTTTTTTAGTGTGACTTGTATCTACGACGACATGTAATTTATTTTAAGTGCAACGCTGGACGCTTTATTTAGAGTTGGAAAAGTGCTCCAGCAGTGCACTAATTCTGCGGTATTTTGGCGATCAACTACAGTGCTGCGCCAGAAATAGCGCTGCACTATTTCTGCGCTATTTTTTTTATTTTAATGTAATATTTATATTTATATTTTTTTTATGTAATATATATTATTTTTAATTTAATGTAATATATATATATATATATCCTTTTTTATGTTATCTTTTTTTTTTTATATATATTATTTATTAATATAATATATATATATATATACTATTTTTTTTTTTATGTTATCTTTTTTTTATTTAATATATATTATATTTAATTTAATAATATATAATATACTTAATTATATATTTTATGTTATCTTTTTTTTGGTTAATATATATTGTTTTTAATTTAATGTAATATATATTTAATGTAATATCTTTTTTATGTTATCTTTTTTATGTAATATATATTTTTAATTTAATGTAATATATATTTAATGTAATATATAATATATATATTATATATTATATATATATATATGTTATCTTTTTTATGTAATATATATATTATTTTTAATTTAATGTAATATATAAATTATTATTAATAATAATAATAATAATAATAATAATAATAATAAGTGTAAAAAAATTAAAAATGTATTATTTATTTAATAATACCTTACAAAATAATATAAAATTAAAAAATTAGAAATAAAGAATATATTAAAATATTCTTTTTTAGTGCAAAATTTAGTGCAAACTGCTGGAGTTGTTGTGCAGATTTTGCACTATTTTAGTACAGATTCTGTTGTAAAATAGTGCAAACTGCTGGAGATGGCCTAATACAATATAAAAATAAAATGCTAAGCAAATCGAACTTTATATCATTTCAATTTGTACAATGCCTTTATCCCTTTAATATCATCTTCATGCAATTTTTTTCTCTCACCAGGAGCAATTGTAGCATGCATGACTGCTTGATGGACATTGCTGTGACCAAGCCCAAGAACATGGCCGAGCTCATGTAGCCCAACTGTCTGGATATCAAAGGCATTTTCAGCTCCACTAGTCGACCAGTTTTGGGCTGCATCAAAGTGGACTCTCCCATCCGGTGGTGCAAAGGAATGGGCCAGACCTCCAATGGGGTTAGGCCCAACAAACGGAAGCTCATCGCCATGATGCCCACGCATGAAGCTGATCCGAATATTGGCTTGGGCCACACTTTTAACACGAAAAAACTTAAAACGCGTCACGGATGCCCATTCCTGCATTGCGTGCTCAAACGCTAATATGGCGTCGTTTTTGACGTTTACATTGAAAGCGTAGGTGAGTTTTCTCTTGCGCCATTTGGGGCGACCGTAAAAAAATGAATAACGCGACACCATACGAAATGGGTTATCTCCATCATTGAAAAAATCGGGCACATCACATCTTGGCTCGTGCAATTTTGCTATGGTACTTGCGTCAAGGAACCCTGTGGCGTTAAGATTGTAAAAGTTTTGGTACTTTTTGAGGGCGAATTCTAAGGAATTATCGAAAATATTTTTATTTTTATGTGTATGATTGCTGGAACAATGGTTATAATTCAAGTAACCAAGATATGCAAGATAATTTTTGAGCTCGCTCACTCCTTTGACATTGTCACCTTTTTGGACTCCATTCAATGATTTTAAGAACTCTACATTTGATAAAATCTTGTTGCTTGATATAAGGGAGAAATGGAGAAAAAAGACGAGAAATATGTATTCAAAAACTTGGGATGCCATAACATTTTTTGCTTGTGCTCGTTGAAATGAATTTGAATGTTTTAGATTTGAAATGGGGTTTTGATAGTCTAGGTAAAGTTGCCTTTTCTAATATAGCAATATCATGAGATTGGAATAAGTGATATTTTGGCAAAATACATTAAAAAATTTGGACTTTTTGGAAAATAACAAATATGGAATGAGAGATATGTACATATTATAAAAAATTTTAGTCGAACTTTCTTACTTTCGTCTTATCTCTACCTTTTCAATTTTTGAAAAGTAACAAAATGAAATGAGAGATATGTACATATTATAAAAAATTTTAGTCAAACTTTCTTGCTTTAGTCTTATCTCTACCTTTTCAATTCCTCTCTGTTCCATGTATTCAATTCCTCTTTGTTCTATGAAAATATTATTAATATTGCATAGATGAGTTTCTCATTTGTATATATCAACACTATAAAAAAAAAGTGACTTTATATAACACCAATAAAGTATTATTTAATAAACAAAAAATGTTACTATTGATAATAGGTAACATTTTAATTGGTGCTACAGTTGTCCGTACTATCTTAAATCTTAACTAACATTTTTATGACCTTTAGTATCACTTTTATCAAGTGTTATATTTAAAATTTCAATTGTAATACTACTAATTAGCATTTTATAAGTGTTACATATAATTTTTGGGTAACACTTTTTGTACAAAGTGTATCACTTTCTATATAGTTATTTTCAACTTATGGTAGCATTTTATCCATCAATCATATCACTTTAAATCTATCAATCATATGTACTCGTATCACTATCTTTATTAAAGATTATGTAACACTTTTAAACTACACACCACTAGTGCAGCAGAGATATTCTAAAACGGATAAACAGACATTGCAGAATGGATTCTGCTACGTTCTAGATACACCGTTTTAGAAAGTCTGACTTTCTAGAACGGATACCCATTCTAGAAAGTTTATTACCTGTTCTAGAAAGTCATCTCTTCGGTTGTAGGAAGTTTTTAGAATGAATTTTAAAAAATCCGTTTTGAAAAGTCTATTTTCTAGAATGGATGTAAAAAAAGTCAACTTCTAGAAAGTTTAAAAAAGTTAAACAAAAATGAAATGAAAGTAGGAATAAACCAAAATCACTAATAATAAATATTGTGAATATATTAATTATATCACCAAAAAATACACCAAAATTCAAGACACAACAAACTAAAACTAATATTAATACAATAAAGTTTTTTATTCAACTATATGAAATCCAAAACAACGAATGGAAATCTTTTGAACTCATTCCACAAGGTTGTCAAGTCTCTGTGCCGTTTGTTTATCACCAAGTGTAACCACAGTCAATGACTACAAAATGACGAATGGGAATCAGAGCAAAATATATAGGAATAAGAGGATTTTAAACGTGAGGCTTGTGGAACTAGCTGTACAGTGCTGAGTAACAAATTCACATTATTTTACTTTATAACTGATGCACAACATAACTGCTCATATTATGCCTAACATAGATACAAGATAATAACTAAAATTGAAAAAATAAAGCAAATAAGGCGCATGAAGGATACACAACTACGATAATCCCCTACAATAAGCTATCAAGACCCCTTAATACTTGAGAAATGAACGCATTTAGGGTGTTACAACATACGTTGCAATGACTGATGAGAAGAAATAATGTAAAATGCAAATGGAGTAACGATCTATTTTAAGTTCTTACAACAAGTAAAAATAACCAGACCTGGGTCTCACCACGTGTAAAAAGATGTGCTCGAGGAAGTAATCCATAACGTGAGTTAATAGATCGTAATTCCTCAGGAGTTCCGCCATCACTTCTTTTTCCTCCCTAGTAAACAAGAATATGAAAATGCAGCAAAATCGTTGATTAGGACTGAGCATCATGAAACTATTATTGATATTATTATAAGACAAGATCCCATTTATAACCATGGATTCATCTAGGAATGAACATGGGGAAAGAATAACACCTAACATATAGAATAACAGGTTGATCTTATCTCTTTTACTTTACCTCTTGAACTAACAAAAGTATATCATGGTAGGAAGAGAGAATGAAAAAGCAGTTATACATTTCAATTCGCAAGATAAAACACTACCATACAAAATAAATCAGCAACAAGAATACAAAAAACTTAGAGAAACATGAATTCGTTTTTCCACTATTAGTAGTAGTCCGGACAATTGAGATATATACCCACTCGTCACTTAAGTACTGGAAAATAAAGTCTCCTATAAGACTGTAAACCCCTGATTTCAAAAAATCCACTATTCCCATACACTGTAATCATCAACAACTACTGAAAAGTGTTCATAATAATATAGTATTATAAGAGTAAAACTGCAAATTGTAAGTGTTAATTTTAATCAAACTCTTCATTGCTTTGATATATAAGGACATCGTCATCTACCAAACAAAGGTTGATCACCTTAATGAAAAAGCTAATGACTAGCTGGTTAAACAAGATATTTAAACCTTTAATGTAAAACTGCAAATCGAGCAGAGGAGTTACAGTGTCTTGTCCTATATTAAATAATACCTCTACAATACGTCTCCGAAAGAATCTTGATGAAACTTCCTTTAAAACAAGCTTCACATCAACCGCAGAGAAAAGCTACATGAAAAGCATGTCAAATGATTAATCTAATTCAATCAGACAAACCTTAATATTTAAATGTCAAGAAGATTGAAATACAATCAGACTAGTAGAATAATAAAGTTCTCAGCAGACCGATAAATTCAAGGTGAGCACCAACTGTGAGTTTAAAGGACAATTAAAACAGTACCTTTGACCTCTACCCAAGAATATAACAAGAACTTGCTGAATGTATTGACAATTATAGGGTGAGTAGGTGTGCTACACATAAACAAAAGCTCAAAATTCACACAAAATGATGACATTTAAGTATGTATTTTGTGTTGAAGAAGAGGCACATAATGAAGTAGATCTTTATAACTTAGCAGCTATATTTACATTATCCCAAAAATATGACTGCTCTACGAGTTTGAGGTAAGAAAATACATCTTTCTTTTTTTTTTTTTTTTTTTTTGTAAATATGTTAATTATATCACCAAAATTCAATAAGAGCATGACATCGCTAATGAAAAATAATTATAGAAAAACATGTAAGTTCATAATAACAATTTATCACTTGGATAATTCTCGTACGATGCCATAAATGTCACAATCGTACATCCTCTATACAATGTGAAGTCATCACATATGGATAAAAGTCTGTAAAAAGAAATATAAATGATATTCTAATCATTTTTAACCTGATCATGAACAATCCCAGCACAACAACGTAAAGATATTTCCAAAAACCCTTATTCCTATTGTTGTAGCTGGAGAAAGTCAAAAAGGAAAAAAAAAAAGAGGCAGAAAAAATACAATTGGAGATTTTTTAACAAAAAAACCAACTTGAAAGCCAAAACCAATTATCAAGAGTTTAACACGAATTACCGACTTTTTGCAAATTCTGAAAAAAAGTGATTCTCAGCTTCTAGGTTGAATTCAGAGAATCGCTTTTTGTTTGTTAGAGTTAATAGAACTCTGGAACACAAATATAAATATTGAAGGGAAAAAGAAGTGGCAGATGTATACACACACCTGATAATTTCCAAGTGTACAAGTTTTGAATCCGACAACACAATAGTCGAAATAATATTCCCACGTCCTGATAAACTTCTCATCGAACCCTCCTGGATTTCTCTAAGAAAGCCACAGATTGCGTATAAATTCCATGCATCCATGACTAAAACAAACTTGAATAGAAATTAGAAATGTAAATTAATTTGAGCAAGGCATTTTCTTGTTAATTAGCACATTTTAACATGCGATGATCAATCATCAAGCTATTCTTGATTCATTTACCTTTGTTTTCCGAGGAAATTCTCCCGCCAATACCTGAGTGTTTGGTAATAATAGATTCCTATGTCTTCAAGGTGCTCTGCATCGATAGGGCCTCATTGGTAAGTGCTACAAGATCTCTTGCATTGGAACCCATGGTTATGGCATAAAATATAATTGTAATAAAGGCTTTCTGAATTGCTATTCTGAAAATAATTTCCTTAAGAACATAACACAAAAAATAATAAATAAAAGTCATTTTTTTTACCAAAGACTTGATGCAGCAGCCAAGCTAACGTTACTCGACTAAGTAAGGGCAAACATCCACCGGAGAAAATATACTCTTTTATGAAATCTGAACTACGCTTATATTCGTCGTACCTTCCATCCGGTGTCGATATAAATTGAGCACAAGAAAAGAATTAATAATATTCAAAAATATTTTAGAAAGAGTGAAGATATTGGCAAAAACTCATCGCACGACTAACCTCAAGAATAAGAAGACTGCCATTATATTCATGACCTAAAGCTTCTAACATCTCACTACACATAGTGGAGAAAAAAACACGGTAAATGAAAAATCGATTTCTATATATTACTAACTAAAAAAAAAGTCTCACCATGATATTATCCTGTCATTTTTCTCGGTTTCGGGTAACTGCCGATAGTCACATAGAAGGAATTCTATATGGTCCTATACCAAGATCCACAGTAAAATTTAATACAAAATCATTAAAAAAGTATATAGAGTCGCTTCTTGAAATTACGAGAATATGGTTTATAAATACCTGCAGACCAGCTTCCTTGACTTTTATTTCGGCATACTTCAGCTATTCTTCTGATAGTCTGATGCCAGTGTATTTGCAGCCAGTTCGTTTAACGACTTCAATCACTAAAGTTCCCCAACGACATCCGATTTCTAAGACGTGATGGTTCTTACTGACTCTTGCCTATAATTTGGAAATAAAAAAAAAGATCAGATTTTGAGAAGTCTACTGAATACAATTATCAATCATAATAGTTATAGTTTTAAAATCTAACAGTTGCAGCTCACACATTGTAAATGCAGAACATGACGCATGCAATCATGAGGTGGATACGAAGAGTGAATAGCAAACAGTTAATCAAAGCATAAGCTTTAAAAAGATTAGATGAATAAACACAATGTTATGCTATCGCCCACTTTAAACTATTTTAGATCAGATGAATAAGTAAAACATTAATCTATATGCATGTATAATAAAGATGAAATTAATACCTTCTTCATCTTGAAACGCCTCTTCTTTATTGTTCGGTGAGACTCCCCCTTGTTCCTAATTGTCTTTATTGCACACATGTTATTTTCTGACTCTTCGTTTAGAGGCATTGACGAATCACTAAAAGTAAAAAAGAATGATACATCAGGATGCAAATCAACATACAAAATATCATAAGGCAAAGTGATTAGGAATTATTACGGATCGTAAAAACTAAAACTTCATCTCTCCAGACAAAACAAATGTAAGCATAAAGAAAAGAATATATATATACACAATCACGCAGAAAGCTAAATCATTTTTACTGAAGTTATCCTTCAATAATTAAATTTAAAAAATTAACAAAATGTTAGGGTTGACAAATTATGAAAGCAATGGACTGTTTAAACATTGAAAAAACTACAAAAGTAGTAAACTCATGGTAAGTCGCGAAATAGTACCAAAATATATGTTCTTGATCTGATCACATGCTCAACAATCAAATTGGAGGAACAAGTATGCTACCAACTAAGATGTAACCACAAGTCCGAAATAAAATCAAAACAAACAGTACAACAACTAACAATTAACAACCATCATAAAGCTACTACACTTGATACTATTTCAATAATATCCTTCGATCCACATATTAAACCTCTAGATTATAATGGAATACAATGATAATATCAACTTTGTCTAAAAGTAAGGTTAAGACGACCTGGTTTAAGCTTCATACGTTCAACTAAAAGAGGAGGAGCAGTATCAGGGATAATGGATGAGACTCCATGAAATACATCTGTCGACCACGCACACATCCGGACATATAATCATTGGATTCAGGCGAGAAAGCATCTGTTGGCAAATTGTTCAGAGCATGGTGAAGATCACGCAGATTGAAGTTTCCATGGGGATTATACGCAATATTCAGCTGTTTACAGTAAAAGGCCCCAACATTTAATTCTATTATTCGTTAATTTTATTCGTGAAATCAAAAATTTAGAAGAACAGCCATTGCTCAAGCAAAAAATAGGAAGTAAGACAAAATATAAAACAGTATACCACTATATAAAAACTATATATTTCACACAATTCAACTTTTAATTGAAAAAACTCCACAATGAATACAGGTCCTCAATAAGTGTAATGCACAAATAAAGAAGCTCCAGATAATCCAGAAGTTGATATAAGGTACATACAAGAAGCAATAACTACCACAATAATATAAAGTGCTTATACTTTGTTTTTGAAAATTCTCCATTATTTCATGATCTACCACATATTAATTATTCTCTGCCCTAAAAATAGATAAACACTTCAAGACTATGCATCTTGAATTGAGTAATTAAAAACCATATTGTGAATATTTATGTTGTGGATCTAGGGTTTACAAAGGGAAAGGATGCAGATGGGACACGTCTGATTGAAGTTGGAGATTTTTTGGTAACCGGAGGAGGATATATGGGTACGGAGCGGATCGGATCGAGAGCCCCCGGACTGGAGCCACCAGCTAAGGGTTTGGGCCAGTTACTAGGTGGGCCGGGATAATGGGCAGGTTATTAGTTGGGCTGGGATAGTTATTTTGTTGTTGAAAGAGGGAGCCCAAGTCCAAGGGTTGTTTAGTCAATTTTAATTAAAGTTGTCATTTAGCTAAGATATTTTATTGGTACACATGAGATGTAACAAACAGCATGGCTTATTCCTATTAATACGGGATAAGGCAAGGGAACAAACAATCAATGAAGAATTACATTTCTTTCCTTCCTAATTTCTTCTGAAACTCTACTCCTCCCCTCCACCTATCCTTTTCTTCTTCAGTTTACAATTTTATGTAAATTACATTAAAACAGTCCCACCAATTCATACAAAAAATACCAAAAATTACAGAAATCATCAAGTCTATTACAAGTGGTATCCAGAGCCTTGGATCCTTGGAAAATGGAAGAAGGAACCCCGCATCAAGGATCTTCAAGAAGCCCAGAAAAAAATGGACCAAAACCTACAAACAGAAGCCATGAAAAGGGAAGCAAGTGAGATTAAACCGCAGGAGCAAATTTCAGGTATTAATTCCAATTTACAGGAGTTAATGGGGTTAAATATGAAGTATAACCATTTGACACAAATTCTGGCTGCTATACAACTACAATTACTCAACATGAATAAAGGAAAAAATAAAGCAGATGAAGAATCTATCCTAGGAGGTCCCTACCCAGGTTTTGTCAGTGAAGGCACAATGGGCAGGTCCAGTAATTCTAATAAATCAAGGATAATTACAGAACCACAGAACATGAATTTTCTAAGACCAATTCCCAGATTGGAATTTCCTATGTTTGATGGCACATCACCCAGGTCTTGGGGTACTCAAATGCAACAGTTATTTTAAGCTTATGCCAAATATACCTGATCAGCAGAAGGTTATTCTAGCCTTTATGCATTTTAAGGGAAAAGTTGCTCAATGGTTCCAAAATCTCAATGCATCACAGCAGACATAACCTGGCAGCAGCTGATTGAGGTAATTTCAGCCAGGTTTGAAGAACTGAAAGAAGATAGGGTCATTGTTGAATTCAACAAGGCTGAGGCAGACTGGGTCCTATGCAAAATATGTGGAGAGGTTTGAAGAACTAAAGGCATGCATGAAGATATTGAGCAATTATACAGAGGAGTACTTTATGGCAAGCTTCATTAGTGGTCCTAAGTGAGGAACTACAGGCTTTTATCAACATGTTTGAACCATCCACCCTACAAGAGACTATTGAGTTGGGCAGAAAACAAATCTTGACCCTAGATGCCATTGCAAGAAAACTCAAGACTAATCCCAGAACCAACCCCCCAATGTTTCAGAGCAAGAAATCAGAAAAATCCATATCAACAAGTTCACAGACCAACCCCAAGCAATAACTCCAAGCCACCAACCAAAATGGCTCACAGCCTCAGAAATGGCTGCCAAGAAGGGAGAAGGGCCCATGCTATAACTGTGATGAGAAATTCACATATGGACATAAGGTGCAAGCAGAGGATCAGTTATATGATAATGACAGAAGAAGAAGAATTTGAATGCTCACAGGTTCTTGTCCTTGAATCACCAGGTGATTTAGTACCCCCTGACACCATGGAGGAGATACAGATGACCCTAAATGCCCTCTCAGGAGAATACAGCATTACCACCCTGAGGGTATGGGGAAAAATTAGGGGAATAAGTTGCAGATTCTAATAGACTTCAGGTAGTACCCTAAGCTTCATCCAAGAGTCTACTGCCAACAAATGGGGTTTCAAGTGGTGGAAGCTAAGCCTATACTAGTGAGAGTAGCTAATGGGCAGAGGCTTGTCAGCACTAAGGTAGCAAAGGGTTCAGCTGGACAATGCAGGGTCACACTTTCTCCTA
>BMAC01000528.1:326047-384449 GCA_014905375.1 Phtheirospermum japonicum | reverse complement strand
TGGGACACGTCTGATTGAAGTTGGAGATTTTTTGGTAACCGGAGGAGGATATATGGGTACGGAGCGGATCGGATCGAGAGCCCCCGGACTGGAGCCACCAGCTAAGGGTTTGGGCCAGTTACTAGGTGGGCCGGGATAATGGGCAGGTTATTAGTTGGGCTGGGATAGTTATTTTGTTGTTGAAAGAGGGAGCCCAAGTCCAAGGGTTGTTTAGTCAATTTTAATTAAAGTTGTTATTTAGCTAAGATATTTTATTGGTGCACATGGGATGTAACAAACAGCATGGCTTATTCCCATTAATACGGGATAAGGCAAGGGAACAAATAATCAATGAAGAATTACATTTCTTTCCTTCCTAATTTCTTCTGAAACTCTACTCCTCCCCTCCACATATCCTTTTCTTCTTCAGTTTACAATTTTATGCAAATTACATCAAAACAGTCCCACCCATTCATACAACAAATACCAAAAATTATAGAAATCATCAAGTCTATTACAATTTATTGCAAGCTACAAAAGTAAAGCTTATACCATCCAAAATAGCTTTAACGTAATTGAGTGAAAGACAAACAGACACATCCACACACACACAAAAAAAAAAAGAAAGAAAGAAAGAAAGAAAGGTAAGCAGAATAGAAACAAAAACACATTTAAAGAGTACGAATACACTGTTGGTCAAAAATACCTCATCGAAACAAGAAATTCGATTCCGCGAGACTTAACAAAGCCCAATGCGATCGAGCAGTGGCTTCGAACTAAAAAAGACTATCAGTTTGATCTTCTTGGAGAATCAACCTGCATAGCCCATGAAAGCAGATATCGAAAAGAAAACAGTACAACCAAAAGTACTTTACACTGGACACATTTATTTACAATGAGAAAAAACAAACCTGAATTGGCAACTGGATATTAATGTGCAATCATACCACCACAAACCCACCTTGCTGCATATAATTCTAGCCTTCAAGCCCATGAGACACAAGATTTAAATATGCACCTACCTGAATATGAGAAATCATAACCATGAAAAACTACAAAAACTTATAGTTTGAAATCAAGTGAGTTTTGACGATACAAGGATTTTCTATTACACAAAGCACACACTTGTATATACACAACGCGAACTTCCCGATGAACCACGAAATGCTCTTATCTTCCCGATAATTAGCAGGAGTTGTAAGCTGAAGATGTAGAGGAACATTAAGGAACCCGAAATCTTGCTCTACCAGTTTATTCAGTAGTCACAACTGACATCAGAGAATCAATTATTCACCTTTAAATCTCTGCCCACTCCATCTCAGATGCTTAGCCTTATTGTTATGTACAATAGTAACAAATATATATATATATAAATAAAAGATAAATGGCTAAAAAGAAAAGGACAAGCATAATATAGTCAAATAATCAAGAAACAAAAAAAAAAGCCAAAGAAAAAACCAAAAGCACCAAACCATATCATTTGGTACTACCTCAAGCCAAACAAGAACAGTAAACTGGTAATAACAACTTTCGAAAATATATCTGCAAACCACCAATACTAAACCATCACCAAATCCATCCCAAACTTTCATACTCTCGAAAACATTTGAAAAGGCACGTGCAAACATCTCGTATATCCATGCAACAGGAGATCAAAAAATCAAAACAAGAATTTCAGAATAAAGATAACAGGACCGGTAAGAAATATATTATAATACAGTATATATATATATATAAAATGTATTTAGATTCTTTAAAACTATGATTTAATAGAAATACTTGTACATTTATAAGGTTATTCAATTTCTGTCAATCTTTCAATGATGCAATTAAAAATACGCACCTCTCATGTTAAAAACTCTCACCAAAAAGTATTCATATACGTACAAATGCAATTAAGACAAAGAAAGGAAGTTAGAGTTTTCAGGATATATACCTTCTTGCACTAGTATTCTATTGCACAGACACAAGTTTGTCCATTGTTACGGAATTTAGTTGCTAGTTGCCATTACATAAATATAATTGTATGAAGGTTTCTCAAACTGAGAATGCAATATTAAACGATAAAACCAGTCAACCAAAAAATGAAAACACCAAATGAATATATACCTTGAAGAACATATGCAACCTTGGAATCAGAGTAGCGAAGCAGAGCGAAGCCATTATTCTCGAGGGACACCATTTATCCTGAAAAGACCCTCGAAGAGGCTACTAGGCCACTGGGAAGCGGTCGGTATAGGAGGCTCAGGTGCTAGAAGTGTATTTTTTCCGCCAGCGGCTGTGAGCTAGATGATCATGGTGGTGGTGTCAGCTTATCGACAAGCCCACTTGGTGACGGTGGCAATATGGAATTGGAAACCTCCCTTTTTAAATTAGAATCTGGACATATTCGCATATATACATCGTAAATCTCGGCAAAAAACCAATTTCTGCGCCCTGCATATTCGCATATATACATACATCATAAATCTCGGCAAAAAAACCTAAATAAAAGCAAATAATCCCACAAATTGAGCTAATTACCAGTTAATCCTCACAATAAAAAATTAATTTCAAAAATAAAAATTAGAGAGACAAAGGGGGAAATTAGGAACAAAACTTACTTAGCCGGTGGCTTAACAGAATCGGTCGAGCAAGGAATGATGTTCTTCTCCTTGTTCATAAATTCACAAAATTATAAATATATTTCTATGGAGATTGAGATACACATCTGTTTGATTAATCAAACTGAACAATCCTAAACTTCCCTGTCATCCCTAAACCTAAAATTAGGAAAAGAATTGTACTTTGTGTTAATTGTCGCGAAGCGGAATATGGATATGTGGGGGATTTTCGGCGCCAAAAATAAATTGTTGCAGGCGGTAAATTCAAGATGGATTTTGCAAAGGAGAACGTGGGCTCCTTTGTTTAATATTTCTAAACAGCACCAGCGGTTATATGTTTTTACTTTATTACTCTTCAAGTCTGATGGGTCTATTATTATTATTCTGATATCCTTTTGTTTAATTGTAAATTTTTAAATAACTAAACTAAGAGTATGTGTTTTTATATTCAACCCAATAATTAATTACCCAACACGTTCCCTTAAAAAAGGAAAAGTGAAATGAGATCGTAGAATTAAAAATAAACACCATAGAGGTGCTTACTTGTGTGTTTAAACAAATTACATATTATCGTAAAAAAATAATAACAAACCGTAAAAATATAACAAAGAAAAGTAAAAGCTGTATTTGATATAATTTTACTTAATTACTCCTTAATTCTTATTGAATAGAGTCTTTGATATTGGGCTTGAATATATGAATGCTTTTACTGATTTTTTCAATAATGCAATATCTTATTCAAATATAAAGAATTTATACTCAATTTAAAATTAATATTTTTTTGCATAATTACATTTGTTTATGAAATTATCTTCACTTAAAGTGTAATATTGTATTTGCAATGAATTTTAAAAGTGTCAGCAACTAATTAAATCAAAATGTTACTTAAATTGTTGTTGAATTAAAGTGATACAAATTTATGTTAAAAAAAATTAACGAAAAAAACGTGTTACCTAATTAAAAGTGTTACATTGCATATTTATAAAATGTTACATGAATATTATAATATAAAAAATACATAAATATTATAATATAAAAAGTATTATAACCATGTGTTAAAAAAAGTACACAATATAAAAACAAGTATAAGTATTTCAAGTGTGATATGACTAAGATTTTGGTTACCTCAAACATAATGCTATAAAAACCTATCTTAATTCATAAAAAAATATACAACCTCTATTTGTATCATATATATACACACACGACAGCACTACCTAAGATAATTTAATCTAATGACTAATATTCACCTACTAAAACTATTTAGTACTTTACAACTATCTATAATTGTTTTCTCCAAAATTTCAAGATATCTTTTTAATTATATCTCACAAGAATTATTCTTGAATTTGAATTTAATTTAAGCTCATACAACATTTTTCAAGCGTGAAATCAATTTGCCTGACTTATAAAATTTTCACTCAAAACAGTTTTGGAGCCCAATCTATATGCTATTATTGTCAAATCAAATTTATTTCAAATAGTAATGTATTTTATGTCATGCAATTGTGTCATCATGATATAACATATTATCAGGTATAGTTGTTTTATAATGTTTATTTTCATAGTAGATTATGTTTATTTTTGTTATGAATGAATAAGATTCTTCAGAGGCTTTCGCCCCAAAAGCCAACGTATGTAAAGTAAAAAACAGAAAACGTAAAGAAAACACAGATTTACGTGGTTCACCAAACTGGCTACGTCCACGAGTAGAGAGAAGAACGGATTTTATTAACTGATTAGGGTTACAGATTTCTAATCTCAAAGATCATATTTATAGTATTGAGAGAATACACCAAATTGGGCTTAAGACCCCGTACAACTCGCCGAAGCGAGAGATTCAAGACATATTAACAATTTTATTAGTAAATTATATCGTAGTGAGAGTGATCAATTATTAAATGAGTGTGAATTCACTTTTATTGAAAATGGTGTTTTCTTTTATAATTTCCCGATAGCGATGTTGAGGAGGGATTTCAGGATATGAATGTTGGCACAGTAAAAGTGAATAGATAGACATTATGTACACAAATTGCACAAATGCACTGCTGAATCAGTGCAATCCCTTTTCAAGATCATCACATGAATTGTAAGAAGTAATAGATTGAGGTATATATGTATACATCTAGCTAGGTTATTTGAATAATAATAGTTGCATATTATTATGTAAGTAAAAAACCCCAAAAATAGTACATAATAATAATTCGAGGAAAGATAATCAGTGATGGCTTGGTGACTATACATATATAGATCTAAAAAATAAAATAAAATAACAATGCTTTTTAATTTGAAAAACATAATTCTTGGCCAACAAGCGATGCTTAATCATTGCAAAAACAAAACCACAAAGGAGTAATAATCTGAACAAAATCCAAACTTATTCATATCAAATCATCACAAATTTAGAAATCCCACACCACATTGGTAAGCAGTAAACAAATACAAATTAATCTTATGCTAACTAAATAATGTAAGCAAACATTCGGACCGAGACGCTTGATTCCCCATAAGATGACACCAAAGAGAGCTAGCTATGTATATGTATAGCTGATTCAAACCTTCCAAGAAGATTTTGAAGGCCCTTTGAATATATATGTCCTCTTTATTCAGGCCAGGTTATATGTAGGGTTTCTGTTCAAGAAAAATAGAAAATAAAAAAATAAAAAAGTGAGAGAGAGAGAGAAAAGCTTCTTGTTTCTTGATCTGGGATCTTTTGATCTTCTTCCTTGTGATGATATTATGCATTTTAGGTAGGGGTGAGTATTTTGGTGGGGTGTGTGCTGGGGTGTGGGGGGTGCAATGATGGTGATGGTGGTGAAGAGTCAGAAGATGAGGGATGAGGAAAGGTGAGAGCATGGTCATGATTGCTGTTGTTGAAAGAATAATGAATCAAATATTGTTGTAGTGCATATCCCTCGCGAGTTTTCTTTTGATGTCTCTGTGTATTATTATATATATATATATACATACTGTTTAATACCAGTATTACACAGTAAAGATTTTGCTGTTTTTTCTTCTGCATTACCTCGACGTGACATGAGCGTTCAATAAAAAATCATAAGTTAAGCCAAGTAAAGGACAATTATGTCTATACATGGGATAAGATGAATATGATATGATATTTGCTTTATTGGGTTTAGCTAAAGATGGAATAAGCGGGACCTAGATATAATAACACACAAATAGTTAAAAATTAACAAGGACAGACGGAATCACAGGATTCTTAAAAAAAAAAGAAAAAAGAAAAAAGAAAAAAGTGAGAGAGAGCTGAGGGAGAGAATAATCGGGGGCAGAGAAAGAAAGAGCTAGAGTTTATTATTATACATATAGGAGTGGTTTTCCATTTATTTGTAAATTTAGCAATTAATATTTTTATTATATATTTATAATACGTTATTATAATATATCAGTTATATAAATTAGCGGTAATTTTATTATATAATTCTAATATTATTAATTAAATAAAAAAATAAAAAAAACTGATTCATCTATTTATTAAATCTAAGGCCCGTAGTGATGGTTCTCGTTCGAACTTATGGTATATAATTTCATATATGATGCACCCGATTTTTTCTATTTAGTGGTATATGTACGTTCTGTTCGATGATATATTTATATTTTTTTCGATAGTATATGATGTTATATACGATGAGTATGATTATTGGCGCGCCTTCGAGATAGGGTGGACGAAAAAGTATAAGCAATCCGTTGAAATGATTGTCAAAATTTGGTCGACAAGCTCACAAAATATCCATACATGATTACACATATATGATCGAACATAACATACATATACTATCACAACAGAAAAATGTAAGCAGACACCAATGAAATGGTTATCGAAACCCAATTGACGAAATTTTTTAGACTCACAAAATATCTATATATATCATCACATAATATATATATATATATATTATCGAAAAAAATATTCATATATCATGGCATAAAAAAGGATTCAGGTGCACCCAATTTATGGTATAATTATGTGTGATGTTCTTTTCTACAGTTAAAATCAGCTATGATTACCCTTTTACTCAGTTTTTATATAATGCGGAAGAAATAAGCAATACTGGTCTTTTTATCCATGAAATGTCGTTAGCTTTATTTTCATCAATTATTCATTTTCTCTTCTTTTCATCGGGTGTCTAGTTGGTATTACTCACTTTAACTCCTTGTTCTTCTACTCAAATGGGTACGTATATATTTCTCCAAGATATAGACTTCACTTTGTTTTGGGGCAACATTTAGATTGGCTACGAAGTTTCATGATAAAATTGGATTTGCGTCATTTTGATATTATCAAAATGAGATTGTAAGTAACTAAGTCCACACGCAAAAGATGTTACATTACTTAAGTAAAATACTAATTCATAGTGTAATTTAAATGTCAAAGCTTCATTTAAACGAATAACGATTGTTAGGAAGAAGTTCACCCACGGGAATACTAGTTCATAAGCATTTAATTACTATGTCAAAGTGTTTTTCAAAACAATTAAACCTTCGAGCATAGCTCAAATAGTTATTTAATCAATTTAAAATACGTGGTTTACAGCGATAATACCCACGGTTCGAAAAATAAAGCTAGGTTGGGCTATATTTATACATGTTGAGTTAACTTGATTAATGGATGTGACATAATTTAAGAATAAAAATGAGGTTTGAGTTGGATTGAATTGAACCAAAGTAAATAATAATAAATTTTGTGCTTGTTTAGAAATACTTTTGGCATAAAAGTTTATTTATAAAATGAACTTTTGAAAAAGTGTAATTTAAAAAAGTGATTGTGAAAATGTGAAGTATTTGGTAAAAATAATTTTAAAAGTTCATTCAACAAAAGTGTAGGAAATGAAATTCAAAAGTCATAAATTATCATTTCTTCAAGTGAAAAAATTACTTTTTTCAAAAATCAATTTTAAAATAATCACCAAACATGTTTTTTTTTTTTTTTTAAATGAACTTATTTGCAAAAAGTCCATTTCAAAGTGGATTTCCAAACAAGCATGTCTGCCCAAATCGATCCGGTTTTATGCATTGGCTCGATGTCCTTTTACTAAGCTAGTTTTACTAAGCTAGGCCGAGCCGATGATTTGTCACCTCTACTATTTAACTTCTTGACCAATCAAGGAGTATTGAGGTGTAAATTGTAATCCCAAAAATAAACAAATTTGTGAGGCTAATTAAAACTGGCTGTATTTCTTTGAAACGTAATTTTGTTCATATCTCAAGTCATTAATACATCAATATTACATTGTATGATACACATACTAAGCTGGCTTTTGCTGGCATGCTTTATTAAGAAAGACCAGTACTTTTACTCTAGGAATGAAGACTCAAATAGTTTTTTATTTCCTCCTTTTTAAAATGAATGTCATTTTAAAAATTTAATTTTATTACAAATTAAGTGTTCATTTTAAAATAAGTATCATTTTAAAAATTCAATTTTATTACAAATTAAGTGTCGTTTTAGAATTCTTTGTCATTTTATTCCAATTTTATCTCCGCTTATTCTAAAAAATACAATAAAGTTTATGGTAATAGAATAACTAAAGCCAAAGAATGAAAATAATTAAATGAGAATATTATTAATTGATTGAGAATGTATTGATTAAATATTATATTTTTAATTTTGAAAAAAATTCTCGAACAACACTTATTAAAAAAACAAGTTGGTGTATTTTTATTTTTATTTTTGTTTGGCAGAGAGAAAATAAATTAATTGTAGACTTGTCTAAGTCCATGTTTGACCCTGATAAAGTCATACTTACTTTACCAGCTTTCATTCCACTTTCTCCATTGAGTTAAAATTTATTTTTGGGCAACACACAAGGAGCTGATGGGAAAAGTGGAGCTTTAGTGAAAAGTGATTTCTTTTTTGGGATATCTAAAATATTGTAGCTCAAGGAATCTTTACCCTCAAATTTATTTTTATTTCAAAAAACTTATTTTCATTGAAAGAAAAGCTGGTATGTTTTTTTGTTGCTAAAATTCTTGAAATTCTCAATAGAATTGCTACACAGTTACTCCTGCACAATTAGAGGATTATAAACTTAGAAATAAAATTTAGATAATACATATAAAGTCTGTACCCCAAATATATGAAATAGATACTCTTGAAATCAGTGGCAGCTTATTACCTTTTTTTTTTTTTTTTTTAACCTTTTAATCATGTTCTTAATTGCCCTGGATAAATTGAGCGCAACTCTCATTTCCATTTTCAACTACTGCATTTCATCCTAAATGATAGACTTATTATTATTTTGATTTTCCCAAAATATTAGACTTATTACTGTATTTAGTATGTATTAAAAAAAATTATAGCATTACTTATATCATATTAAAATCACACTACTTTCATTTACTTAACTTAATTTTTACGAAAACTAAGTTGATGATGAATAAATAATTACTTTCAATAATAATCAATATTCTTTTAAATTATATATAATAATGAGTGTAAGTATATCTTTTTTTTGGAATCGATGATTCTTATAAATCATTTGTTATAGCGAGTACAGTAGTTAATAAATCGGTCAAATTAAAAGGAATCTAAGAATTATTTGATAAATTATAACAAGGTCCAAAGATACATAACTGAAAGACAAACAAGATGTTACTTTTATGGGCTGGCTTAACGGGCGTGACTCATATTCTTGATCTCTATAAACAACTCTGAAATCCTTTTCTTTTTCTAACGATCATTACAATGTCAATTGTTGCTTAACAAATTTGAGTGTTGCCATAATTTTTGTCGTGACAACCCAATATCACGACTTGCTGTGTTGGGCAATGACTCGGCTAAATTGTTGACATTCAACTTGGAAACGTCAAAATTAAAATGATTATATTTTAAGGAAATTGGGCGTATGGTTTGGTTTGATCTGGTTTTAACTAGTTTTTGCATTTCCAGAATCGTGTATATATATATATATATATATATATATATATATATATATATATATATATATATACTTGTACATTTTTACATTTAGTTCAGAAATATACTTTTATATCGATAATTTATTTAGTTTTTGTTTTCGTCAACAAGTAACTGATAAAAGAAAATTTAGGTATTTGTTATTTTTATGTATTATGAACATATAATTGATACCCTATATAAAGGGAGTGTTTGATGAATAAGAGAACCCTAATTTCTACCGTCTTCCTTCGTCTCTTCGCAATTTTCTGTGCAGAGTTTTTCAAAATAAGATTTCTCACAATCGAACCGTCGGATCAAGCCAAAATTTGGACATGTTATTCCAAACATATACATGTTCAATATGAACGGTGAAGATCTGAATATGAAGTTTGAAGAATCCGATAATAAATTTCGAATAGAGGTAATTCTGTTTATCGGAACTGTTTGCCCAACTTATTTTAAAAATTCAATTACGAGAATCTAACCGTTGGATTAAGCTGAACTTTGGATATATTATTCAAAACACATAGAGGTTGAACCTGTACGGTGGAGATCGGACTTGAAGCTTTTCATAATCCGTGACCTAAAAAAAAATTAGGAAAGAATCATGATTTTTCTCCAAGGTAACTCGAATTACCCTATTATTTATTAAATGCAACTAATAAATATTTGGAAATATGTATATATGGCATGGTATGTATTATTGTGCATGTCTATGTATATATATTATATGCATGTGATGTTATGTGCAATATTGACAAACATGAAATTTTACAATACTTTAATGATATTCATTGAGTACATAATATATATTTTTACTTATGTTTTTAGATGATTTCTAAAAAAAAGTCATAAATAAAGTTCTTTATATGATTAGATGAGAGATTGATCATGATTTTACCAATATGTTTAGTTAATCATGAATTTCAATGAATTGATAGATTTCATGTATGTTGATCATGAATTTCGATGAATGGATAGATTCATGTATGTTGGTATTTTCTTCAAGTTGATTTTATAAGCTACTTTCAGTGTATGTATCATTGATTGTACATTTGCATATTTTCATGATAATGAAAGTTCATGAACGATACAAAATTATATAAATAAGTCTTATGATAAAGTATATTCACACGATATCAAAGAAAAATTATGACATACTCATTATCTAAATAAATTAATTAAACTAACTCAATCTAAATACAATTCAATATACTCAAATGAAATTGAGTACTACAATCATTGGTTTGATGTGGAGACTAAAAGAACTATAATTTCACAATAATATCATCCACCACCAACCCCAAATTGACAAAGAACCGTCAAACTTAATCAAAGTCAATTCTCTTATGAACTTGAGAATTCATATTGACCCAAAATCTTATATTGGAAACACATGTAGTTTCAATATCTCAATAAACTTTGGGATGTACTCTAAATGAGTTTTGAGAATTTTGTGAAACACTACTTTCAAGCCTAAAAATTTAGTGAAAAAAAATTGTTTGCTTGCTAAAAAGGGTCAATGACTTTGATATGTTAGACTAAAAACATGTCTTACCATATGTGAAAAAGAAGTCACTTTAAATGACAATAAGTATTGAGAGATACGATCTCACTTTATTTTTTTTTCCATTGAGCAAACATACAGATGCACTATTAATTATAATAATAAGTCATTGAGAGACATGACATTATTCTTCATAATACCAATGTTAGACCTTCGAATAAAAAATTTTATTGAGGCTAACTAGGATCGATATGAATAGTGGAAATAACCTCAAAGTAAAGGAGAATAGACATTTTGATCCCTACCTATGTGGGAAGAATGAGCCACGAGATAAGATATGTAAGAGTTCGTGATATTTATTGGTCATTGTAGAAGTCATGGAGGTTCCCCCAATAACCTTTCTTAGTCAACATATATCCTCTATTTTGATTGATGAAAGTATAATCATTAGACTATTGTATTTGGTTTTAAAATTTATTTTGAGTTAGATTTATGTGGTGTGGCCTGATTTAATTATTTTTGGCTTATTGGTAAATTTTGTATTTCATTCTAAAGCATTGAATGTACTTGAGTTTGTTTACCACACATTCACATACAAGGTTCATGAGAAAATTATTAGATATAATGTAACATATCTAGTAAATAATGTAAAGTATTAGAATGAGATGTATTTCATTCATCTTTGGAGGAATGTGAGAATTTGTCGAGGAATAGACAATTATTCACTTAATTGATATTTATATGTGACAAAGTCTTGATGCCTGGTGGCACATTGATTAAAGTCATAAAAGCTCATTATGGACCAAGAGCGAACGAACCTTGTTAAGTTTGATGATATTCATGTTGATAATTATCACTAAGAAGTACATTATGAGAATGGAACTATACTTTTAATTTATGGTGTTAAAGTCAATCTAGTAATTTTACTTTACTACTTTTTGATTATTGAATAATAAGATATGACCAACAAAGAACTTTTGGACACTGACTCATTCAAGTTTTGACACGACTGGCATGGATTCTTTGGTCATCGTGATATGATGGTCCATATTATAAGAAATTAACATGGACATCTTTCATTTTGAGTGAAACATAATATGAGATAGAAATTTGATGCAAAGTATAGTATCGAACTAATGTTGTTCAACTACAACTAGTGCATTCTAAAGTACTAGGAGCACTACATACATTCATATCTCGAAGATACATCACTCATTTTCTCAAAACTTGTTCATTAGTAAAATTGTATGATTGAGACCTGCATTTGCTAAAAATACAAAGTATAATATTTCATTTTTATAATTGATAATTGGTGATACATGGTGACATGACCATTCAAAATGCGGATCATTCAAATATTGTATAGTTTTGGTCGATGCTTCAGCACGTGTTGTCCATAAAAATATTGCATTTGTAAAACTTATAGCACATTTAATATAATTGAGGACTCACCACCCTTATAAAGCACCCAATCTCATAATGCTAGAGAGTTTACATCAAAAGTACTTGATGTCTATTGCATATTAATACAGATCGATGTACTGGATCTTGTACCCTAATGTGCATATATAATAATGTCTCAAAGAAAACACCATCACAAAGAATATAGATGGTGACTAAGACAATATTTATGCGCACTCATTTGTCTTTGCACAGGGTCATGCAATATTGCACGCAACTCTTACTTATTCGTTTATGAACTCCTGCTAACCAGATATTTTGCGTATCAGTTGGTAACTGGATATAAGCCTGATAATTCATATTTACGCATATTTGATTAAGCAGTATATGTGCCGATTGCGCCCCCACAGCGCATTCATATGGGTTTCTAAAGACGATTAAGTATTTATGTTGGATATGAATCTCCAACAATCATCCGCTATTTTAAACCTTTGACAGACGATCTCTTTATCGCTAAATTAGCGAATTTGTCACTCAAATGAGACAATCTTCCCATCGTTAGGGGGAGATAAGAAAAGTTATCTCCTAATAGAACGACATGAATAGTTTCATACTATGACTCATTATGATCCCCGCATTTCACAATGTAACGTGAAAGTAAAGTAAAGTGAACAATTGATCTTCAAAGTATAGAAGACTCAATTTCTAAAGTGACGTAGATCATATATATACCAGCTGCAAATGTGTATGCAAGGTCAAAGATCCCATAAGGGGCACACTGTCACAAATCAAGACATTGCAACCATACTTAGTGGGTGAATGAAAGGGATTCATTTTGAAGTTATAGTTTTTTGTGGTTTTAAGATATTAAAAGGTTCATGGCTTGGTTTTATCGGACTCAATCCATTTGAAACGTTTCGATGTGTTTCAAGCTTAGAGAATAGAAGGAAATTGAAAATAAAGCAAATAAAATAACTAAACTATCCTAGGAATTGAAATAACATGTTGGTCGGATGCCACATCGGATGCCTCATATAGAAAATGCAAAGCAATTAAGGATATAAGCAAGAAAATGCATTGTTTCACCAAGTACAAGCATGCAAGCACAAGGTACAACTATGCATAAAAACTCAAATAATGCAAATTAGCAAAAATTGAAAGCATGGATGTAAAGAGAAAGGAAAGTTGACAAGAAAGTTCAAAACTTTATGGAAAATAACAAGAAACGAAGTCTAGATCTAAAGTTTAAGCTAAAACAATGCATGAAAATAAAAATCAAAATAAAGCATAGAAAAAACTCAAAATCATGACGATCAAGGACCCAATCTATAGACTAGGTGTGTCACTCAACTAGAATCCATAGTCAATTCACATGTTTCATCATGAAATCAAGTAGCTAAGAGAAAAGATATAATATGAAGAACAAGCATGAAAATGAAGAACAAGCATGAAATTAAAGCACAAAACATGAAATTGAAAGGAAACTTACTTGATTTAAGAAATGAAACAAGCTTGAATGTAAATTACATCAAAGTAACAATCCAAAGGAGTATTTTGATTTTTCTTAGGCTTACAAACCCAAGGAGGTGCTTGATATTAATCTAATCTAGAAAATGAAATTACATAAGAGCTTGAAACTAAATCTAAAACCTAAGAAAGAGAAAATTATCAAGAATTTGAGAGTAGTTTTGATCCCAAACCCAAGTTAGGGTTGGGAAGGGAGTTATCTCCTCAAAGGAGCAAGGTGTTGGCTCTATATACTTGTTTGTAGGGGCAAAAACGTCCAAAAATGCTCAAAATGGCCGAGCTCCCAGCGATGCAGTCGATCGACTGACATAGCAGTCGATCGAATGCCCAGTCTCGAACAACCACTCTCTGCCAGGCAGTCGATCGACTGAAATTCAGTCGATCGACTGCTAAATTTACGGAATTATCCAATGATATCTTCATATGAAATGTAGCCCTTCCTCTTGGATATCATTTGGCTTTTGAATCGTGTCATTTGGGATTCTTCTCCGAGAGTTATGGGCTCCGCACCAAAACCTTCCACAAGCGAGGCGACGACGAACTGTCTCCACTTTAAGCTGATTCTTACCATTCTTAGACTCAGAATCTAGAATTGTTGTAAACACAAAAGTTTTAGAAAATTCTCTAAGCTCTCCAATGGTATAAGGTGTATGCAAATGGCATAAGTGGTTTTGGAGTTATTCTTATATTACGACAACTGAGACATCCATCGAGCGAATATAATCCCTTTTAGCCACCTACAAAACAAGAATTCAATCATAAAAACCCAAAAATAGCACAAACATCTCACACTTAGTACAATTAAAGCCAAAAGGATAATGAACAAGAAAAAGACCTAAAACCTAATGAAAAATGACTCAAAACTACTAGAAACGACGCTAAACTCTAACTAAAGACACAAGGAAAAACACAACAATTACATGCAAAACAGGTTGAGGTCGTGACTCCCAAAAGGAATAGAGGGATTTCACTTGGTTCGATCAATACTCGCCCAAGGAATAAGAGGGCCGTATGGCACAAATTCAATTAATCATCAATAAAGATAATGACTCTCATGAGATTATCTCTGATTATACTTATGTCCATGAGGACGCTCCGATGTTTAATATGATTCCAGAGAATAATGAAATCTCAATGTACAATGTGAGTTTATATGATTTGATGGAAAGATCTTCAACACACATTGATGATAGTATCGAACCACCCTCTATTGAAATGTCAATATTGAGCAAATTGACCTAATTCTAAAGAATCAATCCATGTAGAATTAAATTCACTGAAAACACGATAGGTATTTGGTTTTGTAGTGCTAACCTCACCAAGTGTAAAACTCGTGGGACATAAACAAAGTTTTGACAGAAAGAGAAATGAGAAAAATAAAGCCATGAGATGCAAATCTATACTTGAAGCACAACGTTTCTCAAAACGCCCTGGAATTGACTATGGGGATATGTACTCTTCCATAATAGATGTTATAATTCCAAAAAACTGAGAATGCAGCTTATACCTGTGGTTACATCATATCTCTATGGGGATCGTCATTTAGAGATATATATACGAAAGTGCTCGCTGGCTTTTCATTGCCCAGGCATGTGACTCTAAGCCATGGAGTGCATTTGCAATTAAATTATAACACTCACTTTATGGATTAAAATAATCCAGACGGATGTGGTATAACCGTCTAAGTGACTACTTGATTGATAAAAGATAATCTATGCCTTTGCGTATTTATAAAGAAAATAAGTTTCAAATTTGCGATTATGATTGTATATATCGATCAAAGGAACATAATATACACTCTTAATGAAATAAGAGATATCGCTGATTATTTGAAATTTTAATTTGAGATAATGCATCATGGGAAAACTTAGTCATGTTAAGGCTTTAAACTAAAACCGAGTTTGTGGAATACTAGATTCTATAGTTTGCATATATCCAAAAGATGATCAGGCAATTAAATATGGATAAGTGCAATATGTTAGAACTCGTATGATTGGTCAAAGTGAAGATATAAAGAAATATCAATCTCGTCAATGGAATGACGAAGAACTGGTGGGAGCTGAAATTCTCTACCTACGTAATGCGCATTATTGTACCATTACTAATACACTTGACCAAATATTACTTTCTCAAAATTGTTATCTTGATTTAACTCAAGAAAGCGCAATGTCACTGGAATGGAATCAAAATGTAATTTGATACCTTAAAAAAACCATTGACGCGAGTTTATTTTTCCCATTCATAAATATAATTGGGGCTGCAGATGGTCTTGTAATCCCTATAGAAAATATTGAGTTTACTTCCTACTGTGAAACACCAAATAGTATCGTTGATGTTGGTTACTCATTCGATCCATGTAAAGAGATCATTATCATACATTTAGTAGTTCGTGAATATTTACGATAAATGCTATGATCATTCATATATCTGAGGATAGTGCCTTGAACTCTATAACTGAAGAAAATGTGATAATGCGAGTAATATCACCACAACTCTTCTACAACCAACAACTATGCACTTTCTCAAGAATCAAGTAAATTGAGGAAGTGGAGACTTTCAAAGTTCTCTTGATAGATGTACATATCAGAGAGATGTGTACAATTTCGGGGGAGTCTCAACAAAGGTGTGTTGTACTCTTTTTCCTTAGACCAAGTTTTATTTTTTCCATTGGGTTTTGTTACTTGACAAGGTTTTAACGAGGCAACAATGAAATACCATTTCACCCTTTGACTTGGCACAATGGGGAGTGTTGAAGGAAAAATACAATTAGTGTATTTTCGTCAATAAGTAACTGATGAAGGATAGTTTAGGTATTTATTATCTTTATGTATTATGCAAACATGTACTTTGATACCCTATATAAAGGGAGTTTTTGATGAATACGAGAACTCTAATTTCTATCATCTCTTTCGTCTCTTTTATGTCTTCTCCTTATACTTTTACTTTTACAGATTCATAATTCTTTACTTTTTATTGTAATTGTATTTAAAAAAATCGATGAGTAATGTATTATTATATTATATTTTTATATCAAATCATATTTGAAAAGTGAATAATATTATATTATAATATTGTATTTAGTAGTATTTAATTATATTTGTTAATAAAATATAGACTAATTGTAAAAAATTATTTGTTGAATATTTAATTTTTAAATTTTAGAACAAATTCCATATTTAAAATATCCCTCTGATATTCCGAACCCCTAGAAATAACACGGCCTTGAAGGTTATTTCGTTGCGTCTGAACGTGCATTTGTTTTGTTTGTAATGATTTTGACCACGTAAGCGTAAAACGGTTTTGCTGCATCAAAGAGGAATTGACACATGAAATTTGTGGCCTTTTAATATTCCATATAATGTGCATTGACTTAAAACGGAATTAAATTTACAATATAACTAACAAAACTTAATATATAACCTAGAAAGGTAAGAGGCAGAAAATTATACCCGAAAGAACCTCATAGTTCTTTTTCATAACTTGTCAATAAAGAAACATCATCACTTAAGTATAACATTTAACAATAAAGTGCTTAATGTTGAGAAATAATATGGATTTTCTGAATTAAAAATAAAGGTACAATGTGTAAATCTCAAGATGAAGAGTAAACTCGTTCCTCATTTCAGAGATTGGGAGTAACAAAAAGAAAGTGGCAAGAATGAAGATATTACTTTTGATGTGTTCAACAGTTGTAAACAAAAACCGTACCTGTAAAAACCATACATATTTACAGTTTTCTTTTCTTTAAAAGCAAAATAATACTTTCTTGTCTTGTTCTATTTGTAGCAATTGATCATTTTACGGAAATTAAAAAAATGAATAGTATTATAATTATAGGTATCAAATGACCATAATATCATTTTTTTTAAAAATAACTAAAAGTGTGAAATCATAAATATAGGGGTGAAGGTAGTAATTAGCCCATATTGCCCATATTGCCGTATTTCCTCTAACCGTCCTGGGCAAACCGACAACAAAATCCATAGATATATGTTCCCACTTCCACTGTGGAATTTCCAATGGCTTAAGTAATCCCTGAGGTCGTTGATGTTCAGCTTTAACTTGCTGACAAGTCAAACAACTCTCCACAAACTTTCCAATGTCATTCTTCATACCTTTCCACCAAAAGGTTTTCTTAAGGTCTTGGTACATCTTGGTGCCACCTGGATGAGCAGTGTACGGTGTATTATGAGCTTCGACTAGAATTTCCCTTATTAAACTTTCCTCTTTAGGCACACACATCCTACCTTTGTACACTAAAGCACCGTCGGTAGTCTCAACGAAACCTTTGTCATCCCCACACAACACTTGTTCCCTCACTTTCTTCAACGACTCATCTTTAAATTGAGCCTCCTTAATCCTCCCCCTTAAGGTGGATTGTACCACCAAAGTAGATAAGATCGAATTTGTCCTTCTCGGAGGTACCACAACCTCGATACTTAACTTTGAGAAATCTTTCACTAATTGATCTTGAGTTGTCGTTAGGAAGGCTAACTCTCCTCGTGTTTTTTGGCTCAACGCATCAGCAACCGCATTAGCTTTGCCTGGATGATACTGGATGGTACAGTCGTAGTCCTTTACTAACTCGAGCCACCTTCTCTGTCTCATGTTCAACTCCTTTTGAGTGAACAAATATTTCAAACTCTTGTGGTCCGTAAAAATCTCACATTTTCCTCCATACGAATAATGTCGCCAAATCTTAAGTGCATGAACCACAGCTGCTAACTCCAAGTCATGCGTTGGGTAATTCAACTCGTGCGGCTTTCATTGTCTTGAAGCGTAAGCCACAACTTTCCCGTGTTGCATGAGTACACACCCGAGTCCTTGCTTAGATGCGTCATTATAAATAACAAAATCTTTTGTAGGGTCTGGAATAGTTAACACCGGGGCTGATGTTAGTTTTCTTTTTAAAATTTGAAAACTCTCTTCGCACTTCTCACTCCAAATAAATTTCTCACCTTTTCTCATCAACCTCGTCATGGGTCCCTCTATCTTTGAAAATCCTTCAATAAATCTGCGGTAATAACCTGCCAAACCCAGAAAGCTGCGAATTTCACTCACGGTGGTCGGTGCATTCCAATCATTTACTGCCTCAACTTTGGTCGGGTCGACCTCAATCCCTTGAGCAGTCYCCACATGTCCGAGAAAKACAACTCGATCTATCCAAAATRCACATTTCTTAAACTTCGCATATAACTTCTCAGAGCGAAGAGTCTCTAAAACCATTCTCAAGTGCTCCTCATGTTGTTTCTCATTTTCCGAATATACCAAAATGTCATCGATAAAAACAATGACAAACTTGTCCAAAAAGGGATGAAACACTCGATTCATTAAGTCCATGAATACGCCCGGAGCATTACTTAATCCAAACGGCATCACTACAAACTCATAGTGACCATATCGCATTCTAAAAGCTGTCTTCGAAATATCCGCATCTCTTATTCTTAATTGATGGTACCCCGATCTTAAATCGATTTTTGAAAAGATCCCCGCTCCTCTCAATTGGTCAAACAAGTCTTCGATCCTTGGTAAAGGATACTTGTTCTTAACTGTAAGTRGGTTCAACTCTCGGTAGTCGATGCACATTCTTAAAGTACCATCRTTCTTCTTGACAAACAACACTGGTGCTCCCCAAGGTGAAACACTTGGTCGAATGAACTTCAAYTRTAGCAATTCTTGTAGTTGAACCTTCAACTCTTCTAGCTCCTTTGGTGCCATTCTATAAGGAGCCTTCGATACGGGTGCGMCCCCWGGTACTAACTCGATAGTAAATTCTACTTGTCGATTCGGTGGGACTCCCGGGAGATCCTCTGGYAACACATCTTGAAARTCGRTCACAARTGGTACATCRWRGATTGARAYCTCTTGCGATTGGGTGCCAATTATATTAACAAGGTACCCKCGACACGTCCCTTTCCTTAGCATTTTAATCGCCTTCATTGCTGAGATGATTCGAGGTGATGYYCRAGTCTTAGCTCCATAGAATACGYTCTCTTTATTTGRAGGTAAACRKAAAGTTATCTCTCTCTCTTGACACTTAATGCCCGCTTTATACTTTGTCAACCAATCCATGCCCAGAATTACATCAAAATCTTTCATATRAATCACAAATAGATCAGCCTCTAAGTTATTCTCATTCACGACTATAGGAGTATCTTTAACCAGTGAGTTAGTGAAAATGACTTTCCCCGAAGGCACGCTAATCTCTAGCGACTCATCTACACTAATGTTCTTTCTCCCCGACATATCATAAAACGTTTTAGACATGAATGAATGTGTGGCACCAGTGTCGAAAAGAACTAAAGCTGGTATATCGAATACTGATAGCATACCTGTCATCGTGCCTGGATTTTTCTCAGCCTCTTTCTGATTTATGGAAAAGATTCGAGCTTGGCCTCCTGAAGGTTGACCACTGTTCCATCCATTACGAAACCGGTTTGGGCAATTTGGCGCTATGTGATCCGGTGCCTTGCATCGATAACATCTTCTTTGTCCCCGCATGCACACTCCTTGGTGAGGTTTGCCACAAGTGGTGCATAATGGCCTAGCATTTTGTTGAGGGGGCTCCTGGCCGCCACCGGTCTTGGTGTGCTTGTTCGATTTCTGGTTCCCATCTTTACCGTGGTTCGATCCTTGCCATTTCCTTTTTCCTGAAGATTCAACATGTCTGCGCTCTATATCATGACTTGCGGCTATCCCTTGAGCCCGTCTCACTGTTTCGGCACAGGACAAGTCCCCATGGCTTGTGAGAATATGTCGTATTCCAGCTCGTATCCCACCTAGGAACCTTTGAGCCTTCTTGAGATCATTGTCTATCAAGTGCGTAGCAAAATGACCTAGCTGATCGAATTTCCTCTCGTAGTCCACCACGGACATGCTACCTTGGGTGAGATCCAAAAACTCACGTTCCATCTGGTCACGGTAAAAGAGAGGGTAATATTTCTGGGTCACAATATCTCTAAATTGGGCCCAAGTAAGTGCATCATGTTCAGCCTCCGACCTCGTTCGCCAATACCCTTCCCACCAACGATCGGCGTCCTCCACTAACTGATACTCGGCGCAACTCACGCGTTGAGAATCAGTGCAATTTAAGAGCTTAAAAGTTCGCTCTAAGGTTCGCAACCAATCCTCCACGTAACCGAAATCCTCTCGCCCATTAAACGTCGGAGGTGCATAGCGACGAAAAACCTCGACTACTTGAGCTTGATTATTAGCCGGAGCATTGACTTGTGCATCCGCCTGAGCATTATCTTGAGCATTAGTGTGGTGATGTCCCGTGCATGCGCGTCTTGGGAACATTTCTTGATGGCAAAAGTTTGCTTTGATTAGATTTCCGAATAATGAATACAAGATTCACGAAGTAGGTATATGCGTAAACATCGCCTTAGTGCGATCTCTAATTCTGCCGACGAATCAAAACGTGTATAAGTCGAAGGTTATGAATTGTAAACAAAAAATAATAATTAGAATATCCATTATTATAAGAAATAAAACCTTCAAAAGATAATAATGCACGGGAAAGAACATAGATCGTTCGAACGAGATAACGAGAATTCGGAATTAACAAGAATACGGAAAGACAATTCTAAAGAGATCCAAAATTATTTGTCGTCCTTTAAAAAGGATCACTTCTTGGCTACAGAGTTCTCGTCAATATTTTCTTCTCCCGTTTGCGGGCCTTTCTCTGGTTGAGGGCCTTCTTCCGGATCTTCTTCTTCGAGTTCTGCTATTTCCTCCATCCACATGTGGAAAAGTGTAGCCGCGAAGCGAGCYTAATTGATTGTTGGCGCATCTTCCTTGGAGGTGAACACAGCCTCTTGAAGAAAGAGATCTCTTGCTCGAGCTTGCCACTGATCGGGTAACGTCTCAATTAACTTTACGGTTGCTACGTAGTCACTTACTCCATACTGTTTCGCACGTGCCCTTCGGTAAGCCATCTCGGTCAGATGTTCGCCCATTCTATGATCATTTGGCCTTCGATAGTTTCTAAATTGTGCCACATGAAGCTTCTTCATTGTCGCGSGACTAGGGGTCGACTTCCTAGRTGTTTGAAGTTTACGAACCATCTACACGTATAGCTCATGCCATGTGAAGGCCAAGTCTAACATAAGATCATCTCAAGTTCTAGGGGTATGCATGCATCATTTATAATATATTTGAACATTAATATATTTTGAACGTACCTGTTGGAGCGGACTGCATATGATGAATTGGGATTGGGGTTTTGAAAAAAAAAAATTTAAATCATAATTGGACGAATTGAAAATAATTTTGCAACGGCGTCCAGAACCGTGTTCGCTCTGATACCACAATGTAATACCCTAACATTTAAAAGAAGTAATAATAATAAATAAATATATTTATATATATATATACACATCAAAGCAAAAGAACAGACTTAATTAAATATATAAGTAATTTGGTTTTGATAATCAAAGAAGTTGCATTGTTTAAATAAGTGGGTACGCTTGAAAATATTTTAGACCAAAACCCTATAATAAATAACAAGATAAATAAAAAAAATATACAAACAGACTTCTGTGCAAATTGTTTCCATTAGTAAATGTGGTACACATATATGATATATTAAAGTTTTCACAGCAAGTTTAAGTCTATTTCCTTTGGTCTTAATTGCCAAGGTGTACGCCAACTCAGATGCTTAAGACTTCTTTTAAAAAGTAAATGAACCACTAATTCCTCATAAATGCCTCATTAGGTAATAACAAACATGGCTTTGATGTCCTACACAACACCCGCAGACAAACCAAGGACAGCCATGCAAATTTAAAAATTCTAAACCCATATTTAGGATTTATAGCCTGCGTCATTTTGTATAAGAACACCCACACATGCATGTAAAATAAAAATAAATAAATAATTAAACAGGAGGCTACTGCTCTAGTCAAAAGTTTTTATTATTTTTTTTTTCTTTTTAACTTAAAATGCACGACAGACCGTCCTTGAACGCTAACAACAGAAATCTCAACAGCAATCAACCTATGAAACGAAAGAAAACGTGGGCTCCTGAACATCCAATAATCAGTAACCAAAAATATGTTCAAGGGAAACAAGTCTTTTATAAAAACGAACATAAGTACTAACTCGCGCGGAATTAAATATTTATTAACTTTCCAATCCCCTCGCCATGTGCCGTCTCGCTCCGTCAACCTGAAATTGTTAAATATATATTTGGGATGAGCGACGAGCCCAGTGGAAAACATGTGTCTCATATACTCACAATACGAAGAAAAAAATATATCAACGAATAAAGTAAACTTTCTTAAATGTTTTTACGTGGAATTCCGCCACGGAGTACGTACCCTGTTGCCCGAAGGCCATATGGTCGCCCGGAGGTTATGTGGTCGCCCGAAGGCTATATGGTCACCCGAAGGTTATATGGTTGACATAAAATGTCTCTTGTTGAATCGATTAAACGTTAATATGCCATACAGTGATTATACGAGACAAGAAAGTAGTTTAGAAAATTTTTCCCACCTTGAAATAGTGTCGCGAATATGAGAAATATGCGATGCTATGCAAAACCCCTCCTAGGATCCTTGATTCCCGAAACTTCCGTCACCTAAAGGACGAAACGGCCAATCTTAAAGAAATTACTATTACGAGGCGAAAGGAAGAAGAAAAAAAATATTTATAAATATACAATGAACGATAAATAAAATATAACAATATTAAAATATACTTATATATACTTGAYTTGTAATGTAGAAAAGGGATGATAGGAAATTATAACCCACGGCTGTAAGTACCCTTTTTTTTTTTGTTAGTTTTCAAAATACATCTGTTCCTTTCTTTAAAATTTTGTTTTTGAAACGACTGGTTGGAAAAWGTTTGGAAAAACTCTTTTGATTAAGGGATAGAAGAATACCTTTCTCCACCTACTGTCAAACGAGATGGCTGCGGATGTCTTCTCTTTTTTTTTGAAAGCGTAGGGATAGTTATGCTGGAGTATAATAAGTAGGATTTAGGGTTAATGGGTTTAAGAAGATAAAGGAGACGTGGGGTAAGTGAGTTCTTTTATCAGATATTTAATTTTTGAAAAAGAAACACTCCTTAAAACTCTCAACCGTAAGGATGAGATTATTATTATTATATATATATATATTTTTTTTTAAAGTTAAATCTATAATTGTATATGTATGTATATATATATAATTAAAGAAAATATATAAGTAGTTATAAGTAGTCCTAAAACCGGGTATTACATCTATCGATATGTTTTCAAAGCAATATAAGGAGTCTCTGCATGGAAGAAGCTCAGTGATGAACTTTCTGTGCCGTTCGATAAGTCCAAGAGCTACAAGAACTCAATTAGTTTCAACGTTTATTCTCTGTCCAAATGGACTCTTTTCAAAGCATGCATGTCGTGAGAATTTATTCTCATGAAACGAAACTCTTTCGTATATGTATTCAAATCCGTTCAGGTTCGCCTAATCATTTCTGTCCTTTTACATATTATTATTGACAATATCAACTTAACGTTGTTCGCTCTTTCACAGCTTACCTTGGTTGCAATTATAACTATGACCGTATTCTTGAGAACACAGATGGCGTTGATCTTGAACGCGCAAATAATTACTTGGGAGCTTACCTATGCCGTTGTTGGAAGCTGTTGTGTGGACTTGTATTGTTTATTACGGCATCGGATATAGTCCGGAAGCTGGGAGGTTAGTAGCAAATGACACATTCAATGATAAAATGTCCTTTTTTTGAAATAACCAAGAATCTTTTTTAAAGGTTTTTTCGCCAAATGATACTGATGTTTGCTGTGCACTTAGCCTCAATATCTATGTATCATTTCTTGGCGTCTGTGTTTCGGTCTGTGGTTGCATCTACGACAGCTGGTAGTCTGGCATTATTATTTGCATTGTTATTCGGTGGCTTTATGATCCCAAGAGGTGTGTATTATTTATTATTATTATTATTATTATTATTATTATTATTATTATTATTATTATTATTATTATTTTATTTCTCATACGTATGCTTTCATAATCTTAGATTACAATATTCATTATATTTAAAGAGCGTGGAGATCAAGCTATATGTTCAAAATTTTAATTTGAATTACTTTTGATTAAGTCCTATGTCCCACGAATCACCTATCACGTGACAAAGCCACGTGACTGTTATTTTGGTTCATTAAGTCGGATTTGATATAAAAAGAAAAAAGAAAAGAAAAAAAAACTTCTCTTCGAGACGTGCCTTTCTCCTTTATCTCTCCCCATTGAAAAATTACAGTTTTTTCCCACTACTGTATCAAAATTATCCCCAATTTTACTACTTTCAAGTGAATATTGCCTAGCAGCATCAGATTTTTCCGAGTTTGAATTGACATTGTGGAATGCCAGCAATAGACCCGTTCTCATATTCCTATTTTTCGTCGTGATTTTGCTGATACGCTTCGTGTTGTAGAGAAAACAAAGTAGTGTTGTTTGTTTTGGGGAGTCTGGTAGATAAATCATAGATTGCCTTAATCGGAAACAATAGAGCTCTAGCCCCAGGAGACAATCGCATCCTTATGCTGCACCACAGGGTCATCAGTATATGTATAATGCTCCTCATACATCTCAATCGCATGCACCGCCACAAAAGCAGTTGGACTGGAGATATTCAAAGATTGCGGACAACTATAATTCATTAGAGGAGGTATTTTGAACTGTGAACATGTATATTTTTGACAGAGAACCTTAGAATCTGCACTTTTATTATATGATGAATGTTAAATTTTTATTGTGTTGCACATTTGAGATCCTGTTTAATATATTATTGTGACGAATGAAAAACTTAGTATGTATCTTTGTTGATTGCCATCTGGAATCTAATGACAATTTATGTGAATGGTTAACATCTAATTTATGTCTCTAAGTATGTGCATAGATTATACGGGCGTTTTGAGCATGCCTGTATCATGACATTTTAAATGAAATTATTGGGAGTGAAATATGGGATTTGTGCACAAAATTCTGATCAAATTGCCACAGGGTTACTTTTCAAAAAAAAAAAAAAACATATAATCAGAAACCGATGTCAAATGTTTAACATCGGTTTTGACCCGATGTTAAAAGTCAAATAATCCACGTCAGTTTTATGAATAAACCGACGTGAAAGGTCAGGGAATCCACGTCGGTTTAACCAAAAACCGACGTGAAAAGTCACGGAAACCACGTCTGTTGAAAACCGACGTGAAAATTCAAGGAATCCACGTCGGTTTTTCAAAACAGACGTGACTTTTCGCATCAGCCGTTTAGACGTCGGTTCCAAAACGGACGTTAAAAGTGAAAAAAAAACCGACGTGAAAACCCTGTTTTGTAGTAGTGAAAGAGGAATTGACACATGAAATTTGTTGCCTTTTAATATTCCATATAATGTGCATTGACTTAAAACGGAATTAAATTTACAATATAACTAACAAAACTTAATATATAACCTAGAAAGGTAAGAGGCAGAAAATTATACCTGAAAGAACCTCATAGTTCTTTTTCATAACTTGTCAATAATGAAACATCATCACTTAAGTATAACATTTAACAATAAAGTGCTTAATGTTGAGAAATAATATGGATTTCCTGAATTAAAAATAAAGGTACAATGTGTAAATCTCAAGATGAAGAGTAAACTCGTTCCTCATTTCAGACATTGGGAGTAACAAAAAGAAAGTGGRAAGAATGAAGAWATTACTTTTGATGTGTTCAACAGTTGTAAACAAAAACCGTACCTGTAAAAACCATACATATTTACAGTTTTCTTTTCTTTAAAAGCAAAATAATACTTTCTTCGTCTTGTTCTATTTGTAGCAATTGATCATTTTACGGAAATTAAAAAAATAATTAATATTATAATTATAGGTATTAAATGACCATAATATCATTTTGTTTAAAAATAACTAAAAGTGTGAAATCATAAATATAGGGGTGAAGGTAGTAATTAGCCTTCAATTCTTATCTAGAAAGTCAAGAGTAAAAATGATTATCTCATGAAAATATAAATGCAACCGGAGTAACTTTTATAAAAGCCAACAGGTCCTCATCCTTCTCCTCTTCTTCTTCTTCTAAATGCATCTCAATTTATTTTCTTGTCACACAATGCATAAACTTCTTGTTACTTACTCTCTTTTATTATTCAGTTTTTTTAACTGCATGAACATTAAGTGTAATTTTTTTTTATCAAATTGTTATTCAACAACAAAAATAATAGACATTCATAATATATTAAAAATAAGAAATAAACCCAAATATCTATAAATAGTCAACTACTATAAATAATAGGGAATATATATTTAATACGTGTATAAATAATAAGACCCATTAAAGAAAAACTCTTGAGTGATACCCCATTTTAATTGCCTTTATCCATGCCCCATGGTACACGCATTAAGTAATTATCATGTCAAAAATACATTTTTCTTTGTATTTGAATCCTCATGCATCGGACCTTCATGAAGTAGCGGACTCTTGGGAAGCATCGCCACATCATCATTTCTGTAGGAAGAGTTTATTATAAAATGCAGACCTTATACATTACTTAAAAAAACCTATTCTAAAAACCAACTACATAGTAGCCCTAAAATCCCCTTAAACAGCAAAAATGTCCCTTACATTTCGGCCATTTTGTCTTTGCTCCTTTCTGCTGCTTCTCATGTTAGCATCATCATCTTACAAATTAGCTTCAGCAAGAGATTTTCCCACTAACAAATCAGTTGTTTCAGCCGTTATCATTTTAGGAGACTCGACGGTGGACCCCGGTAACAATAACTACATCATGACTCCCTTTAAGAGCAATTTCCCGCCTTACGGTAAAGATTTTGCGCACCATGTTCCAACCGGAAGGTTTTGCAATGGACGCCTCACAAATGATTTTATTGGTCAGTGTTTTTTATGATAGTACAAAAATTAATACATTATAGTAACGAGTCAGTTGGGCTGACAAGAGTGTTTTGACATATGTATACATAGTGTTAAATCGGATGAATTAATAAATGTGCAGCTAAATACTTGGGGGTCAAAGAATACGTGCCTCCGTATTTGGATCCGACATTGAGCATTGAGGAGCTCAAGACTGGAGTCAGTTTTGCTTCGGCCGGATCCGGATACGACTCGCTTACAGCATCTCTATCCGTACGTCCAGATCCATGCACGATTTTTTTTAATTTTTTTAAAGTAGTAATAATAATGAATATTCATTTCAGAATGTGATCCCAATGTCAAAGCAATTGGAAAACTTGAAAGAGTACAGGACAAAATTGGAGAAGGCATTTGGGAAGGACAAAACCAATGAGCTGATAAATAATGCACTTTTCGTTGTTAGCGCTGGCACAAATGATTTTGTCGTAAATTATTTCAGTTTTCCGATTCGACGTATGAATTACACTATCCCAACTTACATGGATTTCGTGCTACAAGAAACTCGGCACTTTTTGCAGGTTTGGCAAGCTCGTGATATTTAATTACGTACTTTTCTATAATAATTAATTATCTTTTGCCATATTATGCATTGAATTAATAATGGTATAAGTTTGTCAACCACTTGAAATGGAGAATAAGTTTGATCAATTTTAATTTGTACGTGTTAATTGATCTATTTGTTTTAGCTCTATTTATCACAAATTAAAATATATATATATGAAATTGTTGGGGCAATGCAGGGGTTAATGGATCAAGGGGCGCGCCGTATTGGAGTAGTGGGCCTTCCGCCAATGGGCTGTTTGCCGATTGTGATTAGTCTCTACTCCGAAGACCCAATTGTCAAACGAGACTGCGTCAGGAATATGTCGTCTATAGCTCGAGATTATAACAACATGCTACAAAAGGAATTGAAAAACATGCAACTTAGACTTCAAACCAAAGGATTTCGAATTGGTTATTTTAATGTGTATAGACCTTTGGAGGATATGACCTTAGGCCGCAAATATGGTGAGTATATAAAAAAAATGTTTTAGTAGCTTTAGCTATATAAAAAAAATATTTTAGTATTTAAAAATATTTGATTCTGCTTTATTTAATCATTTTAACGTGACTATAATTATTTATTTTGTGAGGATAGGTTTTGATGAGGTTAGCAATGGATGTTGTGGGACTGGGATGCTTGAAACGTCATTTTTGTGCAACCCAAATCGTGAAGTTTGCGCAAATGCAGATAAATATGTATTTTGGGATGCTATTCATCCGAGTGAAAGATCATATTATATCCTTTTCCAATCTATTCAGCCTATAATTGATTCTCTGGTTAGAAAATAAGACCCAATTAGTGGTTTTAGAGTGGGAAAAATTTGTTGCAGGTTCAAAAAATAACTGCGACATAAATCACTTTAGGTAACACTAAATAAATATTATCTAATAGCAATAAAATATTGCAATAGATAATATGTAATATTTTTATAGGCATTGCAATTGCTCCCGTTACCTAAAGTTTTAAGATAACACTTGGGTAACTTTTTGTATCATTTAGTATAAATGTTACCTTAAATCATCTATTGTAACACATCTGAAGTGTTACAAATTTCCTATCGTGTAGCACTATTTTGTAAAATGTAACACTTTCATTGTAACATTTTGATTGAGTATCTACGATAAATGTTATGATCATTCATATATTTGATAATAGTGACTTGAACTCTATCACTGAAGAAAATGTGATAATACGAGTAATATCACCACCACTCTTCTACAACCAACAACTATGCACTTTCTCAAGAATCAAGTAAATTGAGAAAGTGGAGACTTCCAAAGTTCTCTTAATAGATGTACATATCAGAGAGAGGTGTACACTTTAGGGGGAATCTCGATATAGGTGTGTTGTACTCTTTTTCCTTACACCAAAGTTTTTTCCCAATTAGTTGCTTGGTAAGGTTTTAACGAGGCAACAATAAAACACCATTTCACCTTTTGACTTGACACAAGGGGAAGTGTTGAAGGAAAAACACAATTAGTGTGCCTTTGTCAATAAGTAACTGATGAAGGACAATTTAGGTATTTGTTATCTTTATATATTATGGAAAAATGTAATTGATACCCTATATAAAGAGAGTCTCTGATGAATAAGAGAACCCTAATTTCTACCGTCTTCCTTAGTCTCTCTTTTATGTCTTCTCCTTATACTTTTCCTTTTACAGTTTTGAGAATCCACTCCATTTTTTAATGAACAACATTTACTACATAGACCTCCCTCGAATTCCCTAAACTATACCCTTCCCATTTAAGATTTACACCCATCTCAAAAATGAAATTACTGAAAAAAGAGAGAAACCTGCCTCCCTCTCTATCTCAATCTTGAAGCACCGCACCCACTGCCGTCCCAACTAAAAAACGATGAATTAGAGACACCAACTCCAAAACTACCAATGTTGACCAATCAATATGTTCTGGTTACGTGTTTAGTGTCCTTTGTGTTATTTGTTGTTGTAGGTTGAGAATACATCGAACATCAAATACTACACTTGTGAAAATTCTGATTAATGAATTGTTATGCACCGAAAATCATGACAATTTGAGAATTCAGTGCTTTAATAAAATAAAACACCCCGAGTTCATAAATATTATCCAACAACCTTGGAAAGAACCCTTATAATAAAGGGGACTTCTACGGTACCGTGAATGTACCATTTCCCACTTAATCAGAACCATTATGTTAAAAGTTGGTTATGAATAATGGTAGATCAAGGATGTAAATGCAGCGGGTGAGAGATATGGTACTTTCACAGTATCGTAGTCATTTCCTATAATAAAAGACCCTGCCCCGAATGAAAATGATTTTGCGAACAATTCTAAGAGAAAGTGGACCAGGCCCATTTTTAAAATGGTCTTTGGTTAAGCCCAAATTTGATTATCTCGGGATAGGAAAGTATTATATTAAATGATTCCATTATACCTATTAGAAATGTTTAAAGGAAAAATTATAGAAAATACTAACTTAGCTTTTTTTTTTTCATACAGTTTTACGATACATTGTAAATTTTTATAATTATGCCAGATTTTCTTAAATTTTTATAATTATGCCAGATTTTCTTATAATTTTTAATTTATTACGTATATTTTCAGGTTTTTCTTTGTGAAGGTTCTGATTAATTTTATCGTCACCTTTATTCTCTTCAAATCACCTTTTTTCCCTTCAAACCCACCCATTCTTTTGCATCTCGCACCGATTAATTGAAATATACAAAATAAGATTTTTATTTCCAAATTTTTTTTTCAATCGTACGTTTGCATCCCAAACCGATTAATTGAAATATTTAAATAAAAATTTTATCTCTTTTGAGCCTTTTTTTTAGTCGCTATATTTGGGTTGATATATAGTTTCAAATTAATTTAAATATATAAAATAAAACTTTTATTCCGCAACAATTTTCTTAGGGAACTGGATGCGATATTTGGGTTCACGTTAGTGGTATTTTGTGTTTTATATTTGAGGTTTAATTCGAGAATTTAGGTATTTTGTATTTTATATTTGAGGTTTAATTCATTTTACAACTTTTTCAGGTCGATAGCGAAGAATTTTGATTTATAACGTTATGAAATTGATTTTCTTCAAATACAACTTTTTCAGGTCGATAGCGAAGAATTTTGGTTTATAACTTTATGAAATTGATTTTCTTCAAATGGATGCATTATTTGGATTTTAATTCGAAAATTTAGATTTTTACAAATTTTTTTTAGATCCATAGCGAAAATTTTGGGTTGTATTACGAATAGTTATGAAAGTGTTTTTCTTTAGATAGGTGTTTGTATATTTATAAATTTGTTGGAGTGATTCGTATATTTACAAATTTTTTGGAACGATCGTATTTTTAAAATTTTTATTTTTTAAATAGATAATTTTATAAATTCCCATGTTTAAAAATCAAAAAGCCCGCGGACCGTACAGTTTAGATCGTATAAAATCAGAGTTGGGGAGTGTGAAACCAATTAGTGTTGACTCAAAACTGCTGGGACAACTAAATAAACATCTCTATTTATTTAAGATATTATTATTGTATTTAAAAACTAGAATAGTTTTTTTTCTCTATCTTTCGTAATATTAACTTACGAGACCAATCTTTTTTTAATAAATATTTATTCCTTTTTTAAAAAATCTGTGTAATATATATAATATTTCTCCAAAAGTAAATATATATTTATTATTATAAATATATTATGATAAAATACACATGCTAAAATTATACATGTTTAAAATCAAAATTTTGATGTAAATATAAAATTATTAAAACTTGACTTGTACCGCATTAAAAGTTCATTTAACTTCAATGCCGATAGGATCAGGGTTACCATATTTAAATCGAGATTTTTTTAGTGCGAACTGTTTAGGTTTAAGCCCGCTAGGGTTGACCCTTAATCGCTACGACTAGCCGTTAAATATCTCTATATACTGTACACGACATGGTACTCTAATAGTGAAGTTAATTGATTTTTAACTAAATGTTTACTTATTTGTTACTTAATATTCATCGTTTTTAACATAGCATTTGTCAGTTTTTATTTTAAATTCACTATTTATTACAAGAAACGTTAACAGAAAAGACCATAGTGAAGTGAAGGCAACATACAACATACAACTCCCCTCCCCCCTAATATAACTAACTTTTGATATAATGATTCTAATTAGATGATTGTCATAGAGGCATCATAATAGTTCTCAACATTAACATTCACTTGTTTGTTACTAAATAATCATTATATTTTCACATAATGTTCACTATCTCATTTGTTAGAAGAGTACATTGTTTTGTACATTAGAGTTTAGCTAATAATTTGCCAAATACAAGAGTGATAATGTATATATATCTAAGGGTCTGATCTGAGGATCTGAACGGGATTTGAAGATCACTAAACCCGAAATGATATCCAGACCAGAGAGTCTCTTAATCAAAATTATCCATTGACTTTTTGATTCTTAAAAATAAGTTTAAAATCGAAATTATTGAACTGTAACGAATTAATAAAAAATAACAAGTAACATAAAAAATAATATTTTTTAAAAAAATATATTTCAATTAAAATTGGAACATAATTTATTTTTATAATTAAATTAAACTTCTCTGGATCATCAAATCGAAATCAAACCAAATTTATATAAAATCAAATCATCGATCATTTTTTATGTTTTTTTTTTTCTCACACTACTTATACCATAAATTTGAAAATCTAATCTAACACGGCCGCCAAGATGTTAATTTCCTTTTGCGCCCGCGCTATCCTTTTCTCTTCCCCAGTTTCTGTTGGGACTTTCATCAAACACTTTCCAACTCTTAATAAATCACCCAACCTCAAACTCATCAACCCCATTCCCGCCGGAAAAGCTATTATATCATTCTCCTCCGCGTCCGCCGCCGCTGTAGACACCCCCCATTTCCAAACCTTGAACTCTGACCAAAAACATCAAGTTCGTCTTTACATCGACTCTCTTCTCCAATGGAACCAGGTTTTGCACATATTTATCATTATTTTCTTCTGTTTTTTGTGAATTCAATGTTATTTTTAATTTTTTATTTCTTGGGATTGTTTGGGTGTGTAGAAAATGAATCTCACGGCAGTGAAAGAGGAAAACGAAGTAATGGAGAGGCACATTGAGGACTCGTTGGCGATTATAGATCCAGTTCGCAGTGCATACCTGTCTAACTGTGGAAATTCATTTGATAAACTGAGTGTTGTTGATGTTGGAAGTGGAGCTGGGCTCCCTGGATTAATTCTCGCTATTGCGTGCCGTGGTAATTAATCATCACAATTTTATGGTTTTTTATTTATTGTTATTTTCAGTTGCCAAAGTAAAAAGTGCGGTGTCACATAGTTTTTCGTCCTTAGAACTGAATTTTCTTGCTTAGATTGGAAGGTTACCCTGTTGGAGTCAATGAATAAGCGTTGCGTCTTTTTGGAACATGTCGTCAACCTTATCGGCCTGCAAAATGTGCAAATTGTACGAGATCGAGCTGAGGTTTGAAATTTCATGTCAACATTTTACATCTATGAAGAAATTTGCTAAAAAAACCCTTCAGTTTATCATTGTTTGATTGCATATGTAGTAAAATAATCCAACGGATTCTAGTTAATTGACGCCTGGTTAGCTAGTGACCTACAAAATTCAATATTACTGTTTTTTAAACCTCCTTAATATTTTTTCTTTATAATAAACTTGAGTATAGGGATGGTATTTCGAGCACAAAGTATGTGCTCGGGTCAATTGTGCTATCCTGGTCTCTATGTGCACTCGTATGGTGGTTTCATAGCAATCAGCAATTTACATTTTCATATAATTTATTTCTTCTATAGAAAATTGTTTCACTTAATTCTCTTATATGCCTGTATGTAATTTGAAACCTCTGTGTAGAACAGAATATAGGCCAAAACCATGAATTCAGAGAGGGTTTTGACATTGCAGTTGCTAGAGCAGTAGCGGAAATGAGAGTTCTTGGTATGTTCTAGTAATTGTTGTTGTTTTCTGCTTTAGTTTGGTTGATATGTAAGTGATTTAATTATTTTATTTATTTTGCATGAAGCTGAATATTGTGTTCCTCTAGTCCGGGTTGGTGGTTTGTTTGTGGCGGCAAAGGGTCATGATCCTCAGGTATATGTTGCCTCGAATGGAAGTGTTTTAAGTCCTCTATTATACCACCTATCAATTGCACAAACTTATTAGTTTTATTACATGTAAATTCCATTTCGAAGTGCCTTCATATACAAGCATATGCGTGCATGTATATTTATTTATGTATATCTCTATTTATAAACGTATTTTCAGGAGGAAGTTACTAAAGCTGAAAGAGCTATTAATTTGATGGGTGCCTCTCTCCTGCAAACGTGCTTTGGTATGTATCGTTTTGTCTAATTTTGGCTTATTCTTCATGTGCATGACCTGTTATAATTACAATTTTGTTGATTCTTTATTTCACCTTCTTTTACGACCTATTCTTTTTAATCTATTTATGTGATTATGATGTTCGAGAACCAATTAAATTCAGCTTTGTAGTATTACCACTTTTGAGGGGGAAATAGTTTTTTTTTTTTTGTCTTGTAACTTGTACTACTTGGAGATTTAGTCCTCTAAGTAGTCACTTTCGAATTTTGGTCGAATATCTTTTAATGTTTTGGACATTTACTTTGGTTTTGACCAAACTTATAAGATTGCTGACAAGGATCATTGCTACTATTTAGGGATTTCAATGCATAATGTAAGTTTTCTACCCAAATCACCAAAATATCCAAAATAAAATAATAACATATTGTTTAAAATTTCATATAAAAATTAAACTATTTTGGTGAAAATCGGGCTAGATGTAAGATATTGGACCAAAATCTAAAAGTGACTACTTAGAGGATTAAATCTCCAACTAGTCAAAGGACGACAAAAGCTATTTTCCCTTGATATGTCATGTCCAATCCATATATTTCCATATTTTCCTAAATCGGTCATTAGGTGCTCTCCTTGTAAGTCCATCTAGATGTTAACTCTTTATGATCTTGGAACCTGATGCAGTATCTTCACATTATAATTGGGCTTTTAATCTCGTATGACACATTAAAGTCAACTATATTAGACTTGGTTTATTCTGTATCAATCTAGGCCATTCAAATGGTCAAACCAAAAATTATGCGAAACTCTTGTGTAAATATTTTGCACTTCATTTCAGTGGAATCGCACAGTAAATATGGACAAAGAACGGTCATCATATGTCTAAAAGACGATTCTACCCCAAGAAAATACCCTCGTGCTCCAGGTACTCCATCAAAGCTACCACTGTGAAGAAGATGTCCAATTAGCTTGAATTGTTTAGTTATCTGCTGTATCATACTATCCAGTGCCTTTTTATTAACAATTAGAATTATCTTCTGTAATTTGACTGGGAACAAACTGATGTACAAATTATCATTTGATATAGTTATTGCCCTTCTCTTCTCATTCCTTGTATGTTTTGCCCTAGTGTGTGAGCTTTTTTATGAAGAACTAAGTGAGAGCCCCAAACATAAAGTTCAAGTCATGGGATGGTTGTCAAACCGAGTTATCGTTACAAGTTAACCTCCGTTGCTTTAGTCTGGGCAAAATCTAATCATAGTAAGCTTTGCTATCATTCTCTGGCTAAGTATAATACAAAAATAGCATGCCCAACTTAACAATCTAATTTTTCAGCATGCATCAATTAAGCTACTCATTAGAAATGTCACAATATAGGACAATGTATTTCTTTCTTGCACATAAATGAAAGGAGATGACAATAGAGGATAACAAGGACAAAATGCAGCATTTAGACCATACCAAATGTTTAATCTATCCAAGGCTGATGAACATCGATAAGGCTGATTTGTGGGAATGATAAGATAATATGTGAGTCAAATCATAAATGTATGCATACATGCCAAAATTGTGATGCCAGACCCTATCACGAGCTTAAAAAAAAAGCAAGTAAAATTTACCCCATTAATATAAGAGCCTTAGTACGGGCCTCTTCAGTTTGCGACACATATTCTTAGTTCACCTCCACCAAAATTTGCATTGTATGGACTGCAAACCGACGCATTGAATCTCAGGATGTGACATTATTCCATCATATACGTTTCATGTTCAGTATGTACTCGATTGCACATGATAGACATTCGTTGCGAACTTGATCGTCTGTTTAATAAACAATATCATCCTTTAAGATGGTGATCCACAATATGCTCATAGTCAAGTTCATCGGCATAACACTTTCTCTAAGGAGACATTAATGATCTTCCACACAGAAACCAAATATACATATACGCACACACACATGCACATACACACACGTGTGTGTGTGTGTATATATACATATACATATACATATATATATATATTATACATACACTTATAAGCAAACTGCAAAAGAAGTACCAAAATAGTATTCAGCACTTACATCTCAAGGAGCCTAAGAAACTTCGCTCTGGGGTATTGATCGAGGCCATTACAAACACATTGCCACAATCTCACTTTATTATGATGGGTTACGATATTAACATATGTTAGCTTGTGAGCCATTTGGATAGGATCCCTCTCGGGAGAAGAACAAAAATTTGAAAACAAATTGAAGAAAGGTCAGGGTTTCCAAATTTATAATGTTCAAGATCTTTCAATTTATTTCCATTTGTTTTTCTTCTCCCACACGTACATGTTGCGATTCTGATCCAACAGCTCAAAATCTAATTATATGTCGAGCGAGTAACGCATCATAGTATAGTGAAATTGCAAAAATATGTTCATTGTGGCCCCGGTCAATATCCCAGGTCAAAGTTTCGTGTTGCGCTAATGTAGTGTTGAATATTATTTTGATACTTTTTTTTGAAGTGTGCTTTCATGTGGCAGATCATTAATTTCTCCTTGGAGAGAACGTTATGCCGATGAGCTAGAGTTGGACGACTATGGGTATATTGTTGATCACCATCTTGAAAAACAAACAACCAAATTTGCAACGAATGTCTATCATGTGTCATCGGGTACATAATGCATATGATAGAATAATGATTAAATGTTATCATCGTTTATATGTTTACTTCAGTCAAGGATAATGCCCCGGCGCACCCCGAGACTCAATACGTTGGTTTGCAATCCATACAATGCTAATTTTAACAGTGATGAGCTGAATATAAATGCAAACCATACAATGCTAATTTTAACAGTGATGAGCTGAATATAAATGTGCCGCAAAAGAAAATGCCCGTGAGGCTCTTTTGTAATGGGGGTAAACTTTATTTCCTCTTTTATTTTATTTATTTATTTATTTATTATTATTATTATTATTATTATTATTATTATTATTATTATTATTATTATTATTATTATTATTTGTGTTGTGGCAACACAATTTTGGCATGTACGCATATATTTGTGATTTTTGACTTAAATATACTATCTTATCATTCTCACAAATCACCCTTACCGATGTTCATCCGTCTTGGATAGATAACACATTTACATTTTCTCCTTGACATTTCTAATGAGCAGCTTAATAGAGCTTGTTGAAAAATTAGATTATTGAGGTAGGCACACAATTTTTTGTATTTCTTTAACCATGACTTGGAACTTTATATGGTTAGCAATTTTCTTTCATTTGCTACAAGTAAAATTTAAAAATAATAACAGAAAAACACTTTGACAACTATAGATTTTCTGATCCTGAGGTTTAGCTTTTCAGTGTTTTCACACATTCAGCTTCTCTTGCTTTGTATTGTTTGTAGAAAGACATGTAAAATAAAACTTGAAGAGCAAACAGAACCATTATTTATTAAGAATTTCAACTAATAGCAATTTGGGCAATTTAATAGTTTGAAAAGTGGAAAAAGTGGGTCTCAAAGTGCAGAATATAAAAACTTTGGGGTTTAGAAGTTAGCACTGCTCTTCTTTTCATGAAGAGCACATGGAGAGTACTATTTCATACTTTTGGGGCTGACATTTAAAAGGTTAAACTACATAACCAAACTATTTGACTGTATATAAAATTTACTCCATCAACCAACCCTATTATATCTCTGGCAACTGGGAAAAGGGTAATGCCCAAAATCCGCACCTCACTAATTGTACAACTGGCTTCTGTATGTCCTCTCTTACTAAAATTGTTTGCATTATTAACATTTCTTTCTTTCTTTCTTTCTTTTTTTTTCCTTTTTTTTTTGGTGCATAAGGCACCCAGAGGGTGGGGCCGTGGAGGGATTAAGGTGTATCTCCAACCTTTATATGGCTTACCTACTTTATCTTATATAGCTAAAGTTCTTTTTATTGAAGCCATGGAACAAATCATTCCTTATTAGTTTAGTAGTTTTAAATGTTGGAAAGAGTGTTGAATCTGTTGATTCATTAACTGGCTTTCCATTTATAATTTACCCTGTTTTAATTAAGCGCTGGACAGAAAAGTTATGGGGTTGGCCGCCTATATATATATTCAACTCTTATTACTTCTAAAAATAAATAAATAAATACAATTTTTCTATTATTATGCATAAACCTGCTCTACATTGACACTTGTACACACCAAGAATTTAGCTTTCTGAAGAATAATTGCTTCTCCTACTGATAAATAAAAAGCTATACTACTAAATATAGAGTGACTTTCGAAATTTGTCAAGGCATAGGGAGAAAAATCTTCCAAACCTTAATATCACAATCAAGACTAGCACTATATAGCAAACACATTGGTACCCCATCTGATGAACCGTGAACCAACGCCGCAGCAATGCACTTAACAGGACCTTTATGCCCTTCGAGAACCGCTAAGCAAAAATACGATTTCCCAACCTGTTTCCAAATCCTCACGGTATTATCAGCCGAACCACTGCACACAAACTCCGACACAACAGCCAAACACAATATAGAATTCGTGTGGTCCCTAAGCGCCCCCACCACCTCCATCCCACCGGACCCCACGTCCCTCCAAACGAGTATCGATCCGTCACAGCCACCGGAATACAAAACCGTTCCGTCCGTGCTTAGCGCCAGCGCGTTAACCCCGGAATTGTGTTTCTCCAATGTATCCACTAATGAATGCGTTTTCTCGCCTGGATTTCGTCTCCACGCTTTGATTTTCTTGTCGGATGATCCGGTGTAGACGTGTCCGTTTTCGGAAAGCGCAATGGTGTTTATCGCGTCGTCGTGTGCGTTGGTTACCGATTGCAGGCATTGGAAATCCGTTGTCCTCCAGATCTTGAGAGTTCGGTCCCAAGAAACCGAGTAGATTAATGATTCGTCGCTGGACAGGGCTAATGCTGAGACCGTGTCGACGTGGTGGACCCACGTGCATGTCTTGTGCCTTCTGATCTGTATGTGGTTTTTGGGCACCAAGACTCTGAGTGCACGGTCGCCAATTGTCGGGAGTGTGGCGATCTGTGTGATTTTGTCGAAGCGATCGATTTTCCAAACTCGGATTTTGTGGTCCTGATGAGCGCTGATGATGAGTTTATCGGATGACACGACGAGGGCTTTAACCGCGCCCTTTCCCGCCACAACCGTGTTAACATATTCACGCTCAGGTAGATGATTTGGAGCGTTGCATTTCCATATACGGATATGTTTGTCGGAAGAGCCGGCGTATAAGAAGTTAGGTGTAAGAAAAAGGGAGGATGTGTAGGAGCTTTGGCCATTGAGAGTTGCCACGCATTGGTGGTGCGCGGTAAGGAGGTGGGCGGGCGGTGTAGGGGAACGAATGGAGGGGAAACTAGGCTGAGAATTTAGGAGAGTTGCTTCTGGGTATAGATCACTGGCAGCTAGTGATGAGCCACCACTGCTTGAGCTGTAAGTTTGATCACTAGGCCACATTTTATGTTTGGGGACATATGAACATGGAGGGGATTACTATATATATATATATATACATGGACAGAGTGATTGGGAATGAATGAGTTTGGAAGTATAAAGAAGCAGATTAGGATTTGCAGTTAAAAGGTCCCATCCATGCTTTTTCTTGGGGGGCTATTCGTCGTTTGGGATGATTACGAATATTAATTACCCTTGAGATTTAGCCTATTCAAACAAATTCAATTATTCATTTATTTATTTTGTAAATTAAAGATTCTGACTTGACTTTTATTTCTGTTTTACAAATTGCACCTACTGAGGAGGGTTACATTTGGATGGAAGGATCTAAATCATTTATCTACACAAAAATTAGTGGTAAGTATTAAGAAAACTGTAAATAAATATGCCAACAAAATGAAAAACTAACAAAATCTAAGTAAATATTTGGAGTATATTTTAATTAAGTATTTCAATGCACGAGATACATGTCACATACATAACACACGGTCATCACGTACTTGTGATGTACACATAATTTATTGGAGCATAAAATAAAATAGAAATTGAATAGAAATTCTCTTGTTTAAGTATTGAATTATCTAGGAAAAGTATTCCTGATTAATTCGTTGGTAATTTAAGAAAAGTTCTAGTTATTCCTATTCGTTGCAATTTATAACAAAACCCGAAATTAGCTACTATGTTAGAAATGTTAGGTGTTAGAGCATTAATTAACTTAGGATTACTAACTAAATTTAGTAGCAAATATAACAATTCATGTAGTGGTCGATGATTAATTATTGAATACCAAACTATTTCAAAGTTCGTATGTATTCGAACTTATGACCAAATAAACATGAACCTTTATCGCTTGGATGATATCCATTAAATAATTTGAGCGCTGGAAATTCGCCCAATATAATAGTTAGGTACTATTAAGTTCATTGCTTAGTTTAATTAATGACAAACAAATTAGGTTTTGAAATTAAGTTTACAAAGAAATGCAGCCATCGCCTTACTTGTTTGCTCAAAAGATGTTTATGCATGTTGAGTTCGTTACCTCGCCTAACAACCCGTTATTGGACAGGTTCAATCCAATTTTTTTAGAAAGAAATTGTGATTAGAATCAAATTTATAGTTCAACCTCATTATGTAGACCTGAGATAAGCTTCACAAATGATTGCTATTAATATTTTATATTCACATATTTCTACAAAGGATGATACGATAAAATTAGACATAATTTCAAGGAACTTTATGCATTTATATCATTTGATATGCTCCATTCAAATTTTTTAAAATAATTTAATTATTATAATTAAGTAAAAATTAATTTAATTCATAAATTCAATTATAGATTTTACAAGAGAGATGATTTATTTTAATTGGCCCAAAAGATATTATTTTAAAAAAATCGCTGAAAAATTTCCGGTCCGCTGACGGCTGTAATCATCATGCTGCCCAATATATTAACTTTAATAATAATAATATTATTATTATTATTATTATTATTATTATTATTATCATCATTATATTATTATTATTTTAATAGGGGCTTTTATTTATTTATTTTTTATGTTAAGGATGTGCTGTAATATTTTAATGTCATAATTTTAGACTATTTGATAAAAATGATGGAGTATTTAATTTAAAACTGATCTAATTGGCAAATGAATCCTAATTGGAGGGTTATTTGATAATTTTCTCTAGATTTTATAGACATCAGTAGAAGGATGATTTATTTTTGGGTTGGGTCTTTTTTTTAGGTTTTTTTTTTTTTTTTTTTAAAGAACCCACTATATATACATTTTAGTCTTAAGACCTTAGTTTAAACTATGAAATACCAAAATACTGTATTAGAAAATGCATAAGAAAAAAAATCATGAGTCGTTGGTGAATATGATTTATATGTACAACAACATCACAGGAATTGAACTGTTCATCATATAACCCAAATATTCATATTTTTCTAAAAACAAAAGGAATCTAGGCTTTAATTAAGATAACATCCAAATTGCTTAGTCTTGATTGATGTTCATAGATATATTGACAAAGTAGTGAAAACTGAATGTCCAATATGTGCCAGACACTAATCCAACATCAACTGGCCTCTACCTATGCCACCTTATAAACCATGATATTATATATATATTGCTGCCGCTGAGTCATGGTCCTCTTTGATATTATGTTACTTGCAGATGGAACAACACTTATCACCATATAGAAGCCAGAAAAATAAATGTTATGAGTGGCTGAGTCGTTTAATTCAATTTCTGTAACACTGATCCAAAATACTTGGCTGAATTTATGTCAGAAGATTTTTAATTAAATATTTAAAGAAAAAAAAGGAAGTGACAAAGTAAAGCTAGATTTAAAATTTCCTGGCAAATGGTATTTTAGGAATGGGAACAAACAAGCTACATTTGACCTAGGAACATAATATCTCACCGAAAGTAAGGAATCTTACCCTACATACAGCTATTACTAATCACTTCCATAGTTAATATTCTTGGCTAACTTTCGATTATAAGCTGTCATGTACTTCTTGTTGCTATACTAAAAACAGATTATCAATCTTGCATCAATTTGGGGGTAGTACATCAACTTGCCTAGGCCTAGTGATAATAGGATGGATTCACAAAATAAAAATTAAGAGCGCGATTTAAAAAGAAAAAAAAAAGTGTTTATATATATATCTTTTAAATTTTAAAATTTGAATATGTATATTAGTTTTGAGAATTTCACGAGATATCTTTGAAGACCATCTCGAGGCTAGTCATCTACCATTTGATTTTCAAACAATTTTACCAAAAGCCCAAATTGCCTACTAAAAAAAGTTATATCAGATCAACTTTAATTCATTATGTTTGCATATTAAAGAAAAAATTAATATCAACGCAAAAAACTAGGAATTGATATTTTACTCCATCGGTTTGAACTCTAGATTTTTAAAATTTATCTAGTTTGGTCAAATTATATGTATTATTTATATATTTTTTATTTTATTATTAAAAAAATAAATGCTCACATACACAAAATTATTGCCGTATACTTTATGCATTGGAGATAACTTTCGAAATCAAAATTTATTTTTTTAACATTCATCTTATATAGATAAATATTATATTAATTAATTGACATGTGTTAAAAATTATCAACTCTAACAAAATTAGTATCAGAGATGATCTCAATATTAGGCTACAAGTTCACAATCATTAGGACAAGTCTCTGATAGGATAGGATTCAGATCTATTGATCGTTTCAATACATTCTCCAATCATTTTTAATTATTGCCTAAAATCGCATCAAAACCGAAAATATGAGAAATATAATAATCCCATTTATCAATCTAATAACCGAAGCCTTTTAATAAACACACAATCATCAACTATATTTAAATGCCCATATAATTGAAAAGAATTATAGAGTAGCCAGTTTTATGCGAATATATATACATTAAAAAAATAAATTTTATTTTAGAAAAAGAAAATTATTAATTTCAAAAATTGAATTATTAATATAAAATAAAATACTAATTATTTTAAATTTTGAAAAACCTACTTATAGACAAAATTAATTATTTTATTTACAAGGATATCATTCTCTTCGCATCAAGTAATTTTTTAATATTTTTCGGGCTCTTAATTCTCGATATTACGATATAAAAAGACACTTCTTAAAACTTTGTGACATTTATAAAAATGAAGATTTTAGAAACACGAGTGATTCAAAAAACTATGAACTTCGTATTTTCAACTTGTGTAATACCGTATTGATGTTACATGCCAATATAAATATTTCTGAAACCGAATACGAATTATTTGTGATATTAAATTATAATACAAATATCGCAGGAATTGGCACGTACTCATATCATCATCATTTTGCCATTTCGTACTTATTGGTCACTAATCAATACATAATTTATTGTATCGTGGGCAACGTGCAGTGTTCCGTACCAATTAAAATATATTTATATGCTTAAGTTACTTTTATCAATATTCTAAAAATGTGCTACAATTATATTGTAATATAATTTGTCATTCATATATTTTTAAAACTTATTTATATTAATTAAAACTCCAAAATTGAATTTTTTAACTTTTCACAAAGATATAATTTAATTAGATTGTGTTTTAATTTAATTATTTTCACAATCGTTGTAATCTTAATTAAAATAATTAAAAGTTAGGAATACAAAATACTACATAATTATACCATTATCCCTAATCATTTTTAATTTTTGCCTAAAATCGCATCAAAAGCCGGAAATATGAGCAATATAATAATAATCTCATTTATCAATCTAACCGAAGCCCTTTAATAAACACACAATCATCAATTATATTTAAATGCCCATATAATTGTTGAAAAGAATGATAGAGTTATACGGAACAATCTAAAATTTTGTGACATACACCAGAGATTTAAGGATTTGTGAATGTCCTTCTCATGCCCTCAATCACAGCCATCCGTTGAGGAGCGAGTAATAATACATATAAGAGGTCTGTGACTTTATTATCAAACTTATATAATACCGACATATTAAAGAAATACATAAAAACATGAAATATATTAAAAATAATTATTAATTAGAAAATGAATTATTAATTAAGTGGAAAAAAATATTTGATATAAATGTTAGATGTGTAATAGTATTTCAAAATTTTCTCTGTTATGATTAATCTTAGAGGCTTCCTTCAAACGCTACTCTTTAGAAATACTGCAAATATAATGCAATAAACTCCTAAAATAAAAATAAACATGCATAATAAAAATTATTACACATCGGCTTGTCAATCATAAAAAAGAATGTTATCAACTAATTTCACCCCTTTACTCTCGATCAACATTGCAACGTAATGATCAATAAAATCAAATCACTGGTATATCAATTTATTATGTCGTAGTCTTCAACATATTAGATCATTTCACGCTATTTAAAATGGTCTGATAACCTCTTCATCATCTTCTTCACTCTCCCGTCAACTTTGTTATTGCTACCAATTTTTCTATCTCCACAAGAACCTATTCAATAATTAAGATAAAAATTTTAACTCATTATGTGAAGTTGATATATAATGACAATAATTAAATAGATAAAAAATAAACAAACTATGTTTATTTATTAGATACAATATGTAATATATAAGTGTGTCTCTCCGTGTGTGTGTGTATGTGAAGTCTTTATTTTCAGTTAATATATAAATTATTAACTATTGGATAAAGAAATAGAATATAAATGTATTCAAAATAATTGGATTAAAAACAGGCGGTATTATATATTTAAAATAACTTTTAGTTTAATTACCATATTTTTCATTTGATAAAAAAACATAATACGACGGTATTAGAATTATAGGAATTGGTCTGATAAAAATCGATTTGATCTGATCAAAATTTATAAAATTAGAATATATACATAACATTCATAATTCATTAGATTATAAAAAAATTGAAAACGGATAAAAATAATTGAATTAAAACAGAAGATGGTTGAATTTTATATACAAAATAATTGTATATTGTAAAGTATATATTTTTCGTTGTATAAAATACAAATACAGTGATATTAGAATTTTATGAATCATTCATAAAGATCTGACTCCAAACAAATAAAAACAAAATATATATACAACATTAATAAATCTTACTGGATCTAAAAAAATTCATAACATATTAAAAATAATTGAATTAAAAAAGAATACGTCGGTATTTATACACAAGATAATTGTGTACTATGAAGTCTATATTTTTCATTGGATAAAAAAGAGAATATGTGGCATATTAGAATTCTAGAAATTGATTTGATAAAAGATCTGATCCAAACAGTTAAAAATAGATAAATACACACATTAATAAATTTCACTCGATCTAAAAAAATTATAAGAAGTTCTCCAATTAATATCAACTATGCCTTGAATTAGGGAGTATATATGATTAAGTTTGAAAGTGTAATTCATAAGAAAATTATATTTTTGACCTTCTAATTAACGTTCATTTAAAATTAATTGTACTGATTATAAATTAACTAACTCAGTTTGATTAATTATTTCTATAATCAGTGTAATTCAGTTATAAACATTATTAGATTTCTTAAAAGAAAAACTAAGATGAAAGGAATGGTATATTTCAATCATGTACAATATAAATAACATAATTGAAGGAATATGGTGAAATTAGGGAATCTGAATATGATTTATATAATCATGCCCACATTAGAATGCTATTCAAATGATTTATTCTTATTAATCATATTTATTGTCAGATTTATATATAGAAATGCGTATCAACAAAAATATTTAATGATCTCCCACAAATATAAAAATGAGAAATCTAAATAACTATACCATACTTTGTTAAGATCATGCAATGTTAATAATAATAATAAAAAACGCTTCCCAATCACAAATATACTCCACTTTTGATAATAAACGAAAATAAATTATAATTTTACCTTAAATTATAATTTTACCTTACAAAATAATTAAATGATAATTTATTATTAGTTGAAATATAGAAGATTGATAGATTGGTATTTTATAAAATAAAAAATCTTAAATTTAATCAACTAACCATGATAAAAGGATCTCCTTAAATGTTGGATAATAATTTTTTTAAATTATTAAACTTAATCAAGGAAACTAATTTACGATCTTCCAATAAATACAAAAAATAAGAAAAATAAATAAACAACATAACATTCTTTGTTAAGATCACAAAGTTTGTTAAAACTAAAACCACAAAGTTTAATTACAAAAATGTATTAGAAGAAGTTTCATTCTATTAGTAGAATCAATAGGGGACGAAGAAGTGTCTGGGCCCCCCGAGTGGATGATGGTTCGGATCCCTTCTCTGTAACTGCGCACTACGCTACCGCATCAACTGCAACTGCTGCTTTTGGACCTGCATTTGGAGTTGTTGTTGCTCCCTCGCTTTGATTTGATGCGTTAGTTGATAAATGTCAAGAAGATAACTGAATTGAAAGTGAATAAAAGAGACCGTAGAAGTTTGAGAAAACTCTATGTAAGCTACAGCTGGTTCAGAATGCTTCTCATTTGTCCTTGCGATGAAAATGTCCCAGACTACGTACCACCGTTCAAAGAGAAATCCATCAGGAGCATCGATAACTAAAAATCAAAAAACTAATTGTGAGAATTTAAATATTGAAACATAACAAATACTTTACCCATAATATCGGTACCAAGTAAATTAATCTAGTTCCATAACATAACGTATGACAATTTGCTCACCTACATGACCGGTAGCAACATTTCCTTCTGTCGTGAAGGCTTTGGCTGAATCGTGCAATTTCCATTTCAAAAGAAACTTATCTGTATTGCTTGATGCTTATTCAGCTGAATAGGAAGTAAACAAAAATAATAGGATTCAGGACACTTATTCTTCTGTTTAGATTCATAGGACAAATACTTAAACTGGGCAGATGATTAATCTTATTTTTATCTCTGCCCTTATTACACTGTTATTTGCACATGAACACTTATTAATACCAAATAGTGAGATAACAAAATACAGACATTTGACAATAATTAAACCAATTAAATCATCTCTTGCAAACCACTCCACACCCATCAAGCCCACTTGCAAAGTCCGAATTTGCATACCCAAAATCATTTGAAGAATTCAACTATGTTCCATTAAACCTTGGCAACATCACAATCTGTAGACATCAAGCCTGGAAAAAAAATATAAATTGTAATCAACGTCGATCACTCCATAAATAAGGACAACAAACACATTTACAAATGAGACTTTTCGTTGGCCTACCAGAATAATGTGAATCAAATGGATGTACCTAGATATAATTCAGTTATTTTTCATACTCAAGAATTTGTATTCAACAATTTGACATTAATAAGGCTCGAAGAAGTGTCTAAGTACCACAAAAACAATCTAGTTTCTTGAGAAAAAATATTTTATATATATATATATATGTGGGGACTTCTACGGTGCCGTGAAGGTACCATTCCCCACTTAATCAGAACTCTTAGATTTAAAGTTAGTTATAGATAATGATAAGATCAAGGGATGTAAATGCAGGGGAGCTAGGAGGTATGGTACCTTCACGGTACTGTAGTCATTTTCTATATATACACCTGTCTCTTATACACATCTAGATGTGTATAAGAGACAGCTCTGGAGAAATCCTCGTAACGGATCTTGCCATCGGATCCGACATCCACCTCGGAGATCTACTCGTCAAACTTCGCGGGCTCCGGCTTCTCCCCGATTTTGGTGAGAATGTGCCTGAGATCCAAAATGACGGTGTATCCAGTGCCGTCCTTGTCAAGCACCTTGAACGCGTCGCGGGGTTGGCGATCGACAACAATAAATAAGCAGATCCAAGAAAAATAACCAAACAACATATAAGAGACATATCTAAATACAGATTTTTAAAAAAAATCAGTTTTGTTAAAAATCAATTTAAAAAATCACAACAAAATATAAAAGTAGGGGGATCCATGAAAAAAAAAACAGATTTGTTACCATATTATTGATATTCGGGATGTGTGAGAACTTGAAGAACCCAGGAACAAACATTCATCCACAAAATAGATAGAAATACACTAAATCCTTCAGTATAACAAATTATGAAAATTATACAGATTAAAAAAAAGTTTCAACAATTCGGATCTAAAAACTTCGATAGTTTCGTAAATAATTATACAGCTATTAGAATGAGAATTTTAAGAGATGGGGATTTTTTGTTTTCGGCGCAAACGGAGTGACGGGGAGGAGAAAAACCTAAATTTGGGGCTGTCCAAAAACTCGTTCGAAATGGAGAAAAGAGAAGAAGATGACTCAATTAATGAGTTGAATAAATTTAAGGAAAAAAGCTCTATTATATACCCTAAATCAAAAACTATAAAAGGAAGAAAATAATAGGGATTTTTTACAAATTGACACATCAGATTTTTGATTAATAAGAAAAAGACATATGTAAATTGGAGGCATAAGGAGTTGACACCTCAGGAAGGTGTCAACAGAATTAACAAATAGGGGTTGATTTAGAAGATTCATTTTACTTTTATAGTTCAAAGATTATTACGTTGTTTTAAAAACCAAAAGAAGTTATATAGAGAAAGTTATTTTCTTAATCCATTATATTGTTCAAAATACTTAAAATCTATATCTATATATATATATATATAAAAGGGGAGTTGGACAGGAGAGAGAAACAATTCATGAAAAATAGTGGGTTTTCCCGCCCATGAAATCTTCCTTTTTTATTTTATTGTCCATCTATTTATTCTCACCTATTACCGTAGAATTTTTAACAGTCCATTTCTCACATTTCTGTTTTCTTCCTCGACAGGTTTTCTCTGTCTGATTTTTGGTTCTTTTCATTTGCAATCATAGACTTTTCTATTTCAATTTTCATAGTCAAATTTCTTTTTCAAATTTTCTATCATTTTTGATACCAAATTAATTTGTATCAAAAAATTTCTTATTTTTTTTTGCAGATCTCCAAACACTTGGAGAAATATATATGCGATTGGATTATATAGATCTGCAATTTTTGGGTGGTACCAATTAAAATCATTTTCCTCTCTCATTAATGTTTGTTTTATATTTTTTTTATCAGTTAATATATGCTATTTTTTTATAGATCTGCAATTTTTGATCGAATGATTTATTTAATTGGTGAATAAATTTTCCATCTTTATATGAATGTGAGGAAATTTCCTTTTTATCTTATTGCAGAGCAAATGAAATTCAGATCGTTAATTAAGCATCTTAAAGTTGCAATAGAGATGGAAGATTTTATTGCATTTTTTTCATCCAATATATTTTTTGATTATTTTTTTAGGTCGATTTTTCATTTGGTTTYGATTTTATTGTAGTTGTTTCAAAAATAGTTTTGATCGAATGATTTATTTAATTGTAGATCAATCTTCCATCTTTATATGAATGGATACTTTTTCTTTTTATCTTATTYTAGATCAAATGGAATTCAAATCCAACATTCAGCATCTTGCAGTTGGAACCTATTTATATTAGTTTTGTTTAAAGATATTTGGTGGAATCTCTTTATTTGTTCCGGTTTCTTCGATATTAACTTTTTTAGAAGTCTTAAAATTTTAATTTATCTCAATAAATCATTACATGTTATATACCTACAGTGATTAGAATATTACGTAATATTTATTTTAAGGGGTTAGATTTTTTTGTACTATAGATTATCACATTGATTATCTCTTAATTGATTCCTACAATTAAGGAATTAATCCGATTAGTTAAATTYTCATTTTTATTGAACAACTTAAGGATGTCAAATAATTCATTTATATATTTTCTAATATTAATTGATTGATTCATAAAATCAATCAACACAAGATTAATGGTTATCTTCAAATATATARAATTATTAGATTAATTATTMTAATCTCACGTAATTATAAGATTCTAATTAATAATAGTTTTGCGAAGCATGTTCTGTATAATGTTTAATTCTTTAATTTTTTAAATTATTATTTTAATCTTTATCTTATTCTGCTTTTTTTTAAAATTATTATAARGAATTATTTATTATATTATTAATATAAAAATAATATTAAATACTTGACAAATTAAACCTTAAAATTATCCCCCCGTGCATCGCAAGGGTGTAATACTAGTATATATAAAGAGGGAGTTTGGCAGGAGAGAAAAATAATTCATGAAAATAGTGGGTTTTCCCGCCCATGAATTGTTTGTATTTTTACTCCCTAAATTCTAGGCACTCTTCATAATATCATTTATTTAATTCAATTAATCCGCCCATGAATTGTTCCAATTTTTTATTCACGAATTAAGGATATCAGAAAGTCCTCTTTAAGACCAAAAATCCTCTCTCTCCTTCATTTCTTACAAAACTCTCTCCCACTTTTTTCTCAATTGTTTACCGCTGGGATTTTTCTCCATTTCTCTCCTTCATTTTTTTTTGTAAATTGCTGGRAAGAATTATATGCAAGTTTGTTACTCAATAGTTTYTTTTAAAACTAAATAGATCTGGAAAATAGATCTCTGAATATTCTTTGATTTTTTTTATTCTTCATTTATTTGATGTGTAACAATACTAAGATTTGTTAATAATTTTCAGATCTAAAATTTAGAGAAATTTTTTAAAAATTGATTTTATTTTTAATTTCTTTGAATCCATCAGTCGTTTTCAGATTTGTATTTGAAGTTTAATAAATCGTTGAATTTATTTTAGGTGTTTCTCGAAGAATTAATGATTAACAATACTTTCCGTGTAATTGTTTTGTGACGGAAATTTGATGATAAAATTTGGTACGATGTATTAGATTTTTTATTATTATTATTGTTGATTGAAATTCTAATTTTCATTAATTTTCTTTTATTCCATTTCATATAAAGGAATTCAGTCGCCGGAATCATATTACCTCTAAAATCATATTGTCATCTACCCAAATTCGTGGCAGTGAAATGTGGCTCCATATCTGTCCGAAAAAATAGATCTGAGCCACAATTTTTTCCCCTTTTTGAAATCCACTTCTAAATCTTTGATTTTGTCCGAAACTTTCAAATCGATTCAGAAGTGGAAAAAAAATAATGGCGACAAGCAGAATATGGCGTTTTTTTTTATGGCGCCATAGCAATTTATGGCTTCTCTTTTTTTTTTTTTGACAGATTGAATCGCTATTTTTTTTTTTTTGGATCTGGACTCTGAATGTTTTTTTTTTTTAATTTTCTTTTGATCAGTCTATAATAATTATCGCACGTTTTTATCTCATGGTTTTTTTTTCTATAGATTTTCGAGCTATATCATTTTTTTCCTATTCAAAAATTTAAATTTTTTTATTTTTTATTTTTCAATTTATATTATCTGTTCTAATTTATCTAATTATTTGATTGTTTTTACAGAATTTATCCTCAGAAAACTTCCATTGAGTTTGAGTTTTTCAAGATTTACTTATTTAAACGTGAAGGCCTATTTGGAAAAATGTGATTTTACAATTCATATAAAGCTTCCTTTTTTACGATGATCATGCAGACATTTCATCAATTTTTTCGATGTGTTTATATAATACGATGATCATGTTGACATTTCATCAATTTTTATAAGAAATCTGCCTTTTTTGGTTTATATTTTTCCGTGTTTATATTTGTTGTAAAAATGATGAGATATATTACGAGAATTATGCAGATTTGTTGATTTGATTATTCAAGTAACTAATTGGTATTGATTTGATTTACTGTGTTCATTTAAATTTACAAAGTTGTTTAAGGTGCAACTATTATTTATTTATTTCTTAGATTTACAAGATTTACTATAAATATTTCTAATCATTTATATGTCCCGTTTTCTTAGAATTTATTATCAAGATTTACTATAAATATTTCTAATCAATTATATCAATATAATATTACGTAATATTCTAACTAATCTATTTGTATAATAATTACGGGAGATTCCAAAAATTAATCCTWWATMTAAGAAATAATATCAACGAATAAGTTTTTTATTTTATTTTTGCATAATTTCGTATAATGAATATTAATTATGTACTATATTAATTTATGGTAATGATATAATTAGTTCCTATCAATTAGTCCCTAAAATTCCTATCATAATTGATTCCTAAATTGAAGCAATTCATTCTATTTTCAATTCAGAATAACAATTTGTCCTTAATCAATTGATTTAATTACATCATAATTAATATATCATTTGGAGGTAATAAAACYCTACTCTAATAAAAATCATACTCTAATTAAAAGAATTTGAGGTTAAGAAATAATATCAATGGATCCCCATGCATCATAATTAATATATCAAATATAATTAATATATCAATTGGAGGCTTAATCAATTTAATTATAGTTCACATATTCTTAAAAATCATTATCTATAGAATGAGAGACACAAGATCAATTATATAAACCAAAAATCACGTCATTCCACAAATAAAATCGTACCTTAATTATAAGAATATGAGGATGATAAATAATATATTTATTGAATAATAAGATATATTCGAATAATTAATACCCTAATTATTTACATCATTATCATAATAACAAGATACARCCGAATATAAATGATTTATTTTGACTAATAATCRCATATATTAATGAACAAGAAATTAATTTTCTAAATATCTTTTCTAATATTTATGAACACGAGATTAATTTTCTAAATATCAATTATATGAGTATATTATGTCATAATAATTACTATCTTTTTCTCTCTCTATATAGATTCGTGGACAATGACTAAAAAAGAAAAAAGATCAGTATACACTCAAACTATTCAAATTAATCTTATAAACTAAAACACTTTTCGTTCCTATTTTTCTTTCATCCTAAAGGAATGAAGAAGATTACAAAGTCAACAATTATTGGCTCAAAAGACAATTATCTATCACGAGTCATGACGGTATTACTCATATTTTTTTTTTTATAGTTTCATGATTTGTTTTGTATAGTTCAATGATCTCTATTTGAATATCAGAATTTTTTATATTAAATTATATTTGATAATAGAAAAAGAAATATATGATTTTTATTAAAATTAATATGCAATTCATTTTTTTCTTGAGGAAGTTTCTCTAAAATTCATAATTATTTCAATTTTTATTTATATAAATAAATTGTAAAAAAAAAAAATTGTGCGTACAACTTAATAGGTTCCAAAAGTAATTATAATAATACTTCAATTTATGTTTTGATAAATTATAATATTTCAATTTAATTATATCAATTAATKTTGCTAAATTTAGGAAATATTAATACCAAAAGTTAATAAATAAATAATAAATATAGCAAAAGTTAAAATCTGGAATTTTAATATTAATATTACATTATTCATATAATCAAATTGACAAATAATCTAATTATATTGTAAAATTCTTGATACAATATATTATTATTAGAGGTTGAATTAAAATATTATATGATTATCAATGATTATATTAATTCATTTTTATTCAACCTATAAATGATGAAGATCACCAAGTGTACAATTATTGGTAGTAAAAGATAATTGTCGAACATAATTCATGACGGTAGAATTCATATTCTTTTTATACTTTCATGATTTGGTTTGAATAGTTTCATGATCTCTATATAAATTTCATGATTTTCAAAATAAATAAATTATATTTGATAATATAATAAAAAATTCTTTATTTTTTTAATTTAAGGTGCATTTTTTTTTCCTTTTTTTAGCTATGGTACAAAACCTGGATCAAAATCAGGCAAATCCCAAACGAAAAATGGGAAGACCTTCTAAAAACCCAACTGTTACTTATAACGGTATTACTCTTTACAGCATTAATATTGAGTCCATTTTTTATTTAAGTTATATAGTTGTTTCATCATATAATAGTAAACATATTAAATAAATTAAATATTGCCTGGTGTATTGTCTGTATCCGATTGTAGAGAGCAATGTTTCTCAGTTTTTGATAAATTAAATAGTCAAATACACACAACTCAATATAGAAATTAGAACTTTTATATACCACCAAAATCACTAATTAGCAATAATAGTATTTTATGAAAAAATTATAAGTGTAATTCATAAATTTCACAATGAATACAGTTAATTCTACAGATAAAAATGGACATAAGTTCATCTTTTGTAGTTTATTTATTATTTTACATGACAAMTTTATTGGTAATAATTGATAAATATAATATATAAAATTAATATCCATTGGCTTTGACATATTACACAAATTTCGAATAGTGATACATATATATTTTTATTTATTTAATGTAATTGTGCCTCATAAAGAAATTTACCAATATATTTTAAGGTAAACCTTAACTTCTGAAATAACAGTGTAATACAATAAAGGTAAATATTTATAGATGATTATTAATATTTATTATTCAATATTTATTTAATATTTTCTTTGAATTACATGTTACTTATATAATAATAGATAATATTATTTCTACGTAATAAAATTTTGAATATTGTAAAAGAAAATACTCCCAAGCAAAAAGTGGGAAGGCCATATTTGAAGTTTGTTTTTGAAAAGGGTAAGTTTCGAAAGATTCATAMTTTGCTAAAATATTATATTTTGAATTGARGATTAATTGATTTAACTAATAGTTCTTTTTGTTTGTAAATATATTRGTGACATTAAAAAGGATCCACATCATCCACTCCAATTAGCAGTGGAATAATAACTGACACAATTCAGAAAGAAGCGACTGCATCACTTAGTAAGTTTTCACGTAAACTGTACACCAAGAAATCTAAGATTCCAGATGATGGTAATTTRTTCAAATTTTTTTATTTCTGACTATACAATATGATACTTTATTTAATTCAAATATGATTTTTAGTTACACACGGACATATAATTATAAATTTTATTAATCCAATGACACCTTCATTTCTCTAAATTTATTATACAACAGTTTATTGGGATATTGGRGATCCTACTTTCATATGTGGACATTGGAGAGAGATTCAAGCAAATTGTTGAAATTACAGAATCAGAGTACTCTACCTGTTGTGACAAGGCGAAGATCGTGTTGCCTCCTTTGAAGAAGCCACCACAAGTTTTGTATGATCTAATTTTCGGTTTTAGTGATAAAAGTAGACATTTTTTTAGAGAATATTCGATCATATAACAACATGTTTTCTTTTACTTCAATGGGTGGAAAATTGATTCCAGTATGAACACGGGAAACTCGCCARCGATATTCCGTATGCACGATCAGAACTATCATCTAATAGGTAGTTTGCTGCCAGAAGAAGGATCTACACCGAAGTTTGCACAACTTTATATATACGATACTGCAAACGAAGCTCGAAACCGAATCAATTCGGTTAGGTATGATTTTTAATTTCAAGAATTATCATTGGTTATTCAAGTTAATAGATAAATTATTTACAGTTTTTGTGTTTTATAATTTACATTTATGCAGAAAAGGCAATGAAAATAATTCCCTACATACCGAAATTGTTGTTGAACTCAAGTCCATGTTAGATAGTTCAAATAATTTGGTTAAATCATTTAGAAACTTCAAGGACAAGTTTCTCTTCTTCTTCCAAAGGGAAGAACCGGTCATTCAGACTTCAAAATCTCAACTCAGAGCCTGATTCGAATGAATTGAAAGAGTTTTCTCAATGGATAAATAACATTGGAGATGGGACGGTTGGAGGATCAAATGATGGCATCGTTGAAATCGACATCCCAGAGGATTTATTGTTGTTAGATGATGGTGACCCTATTGCATCAATTGTGGCCAGCACTTATCCACAATTTAGAACGAATGCTGAATGTTCTGTTTATTTAGAGGGCTGTAATTGTGCCTCATAAAGAAATTTACCAATATATTTTAAGGTAAACCTTAACTTCTGAAATAACAGTGTAATACAATAAAGGTAAATATTTATAGATGATTATTAATATTTATTATTCAATATTTATTTAATATTTTCTTTGAATTACATGTTACTTATATAATAATAGATAATATTATTTCTACGTAATAAAATTTTGAATATTGTAAAAGAAAATACTCCCAAGCAAAAAGTGGGAAGGCCATATTTGAAGTTTGTTTTTGAAAAGGGTAAGTTTCGAAAGGATTCATATTTTGCTAAAATATTATATTTTGAATTGACGATTAATTGATTTAACTAATAGTTCTTTTTGTTTGTAAATATATTCGTGACATTAAAAAGGATCCACATCATCCACTCCAATTAGCAGTGGAATAATAACTGACACAATTCAGAAAGAAGCGACTGCATCACTTAGTAAGTTTTCACGTAAACTGTACACCAAGAAATCTAAGATTCCAGATGATGGTAATTTTTTCAAATTTTTTTATTTCTGACTATACAATATGATACTTTATTTAATTCAAATATGATTTTTAGTTACACACGGACATATAATTATAAATTTTATTAATCCAATGACACCTTCATTTCTCTAAATTTATTATACAACAGTTTATTGGGATATTGGTGATCCTACTTTCATATGTGGACATTGGAGAGAGATTCAAGCAAATTGTTGAAATTACAGAATCAGAGTACTCTACCTGTTGTGACAAGGCGAAGATCGTGTTGCCTCCTTTGAAGAAGCCACCACAAGTTTTGTATGATCTAATTTTTCGGTTTTAGTGATAAAAGTAGACATTTTTTTAGAGAATATTCGATCATATAACAACATGTTTTCTTTTACTTCAATGGGTGGAAAATTGATTCCAGTATGAACACGGGAAACTCGCCACCGATATTCCGTATGCACGATCAGAACTATCAATCTAATAGGTAGTTTGCTGCCAGAAAGAAGGATCTACACCGAAGTTTGCACAACTTTATATATACGATACTGCAAACGAAGCTCGAAACCGAATCAATTCGGTTAGGTATGATTTTTAATTTCAAGAATTATCATTGGTTATTCAAGTTAATAGATAAATTATTTACAGTTTTTGTGTTTTATAATTTACATTTATGCAGAAAAGGCAATGAAAATAATTCCCTACATACCGAAATTGTTGTTGAACTCAAGTCCATGTTAGATAGTTCAAATAATTTGGTTAAATCATTTAGAAACTTCAAGGACAAGTTTCTCTTCTTCTTCCAAAGGGAAGAACCGGTCATTCTAGGTTTAAAGTCCCATTCAATCTCCATGAAAGATCATCGTGTGGGGATTTTCAGGGCGTGTACAACTGATAATTTGGGATGAAACTCCCATGATGCACAGACATTGTTTTGAAGCATTAGACAAAATATTGAAAGATATTATGGGATTCAAGAATCCAAATGCTAGAGATATTCCCTTCGGAGGTAAAACTGTTGTACTTGGTAGAGATTTTCGACAAATTCTTCCGGTGATTCCCAAGGGTACTAGGCCCAGACATAGTACATGCAACCATAAATTCTTCCACTTATGGAGACACTGTAAGGTTCTTAGAATTGACAAAGAATATGAGACTTCAAAATCTCAACTCAGAGCCTGATTCGAATGAATTGAAAGAGTTTTCTCAATGGATAAATAACATTGGAGATGGGACGGTTGGAGGATCAAATGATGGCATCGTTGAAATCGACATCCCAGAGGATTTATTGTTGTTAGATGATGGTGACCCTATTGCATCAATTGTGGCCAGCACTTATCCACAATTTAGAACGAATGCTGAATGTTCTGTTTATTTAGAGGGACGAGCTATTCTTGCACCAACACTTGATGTGGTCAATTTAATAAATGAGTATATGAC
>BMAC01000528.1:312630-326022 GCA_014905375.1 Phtheirospermum japonicum | reverse complement strand
GAAGACTTCAAAATCTCAACTCAGAGCCTGATTCGAATGAATTGAAAGAGTTTTCTCAATGGATAAATAACATTGGAGATGGGACGGTTGGAGGATCAAATGATGGCATCGTTGAAATCGACATCCCAGAGGATTTATTGTTGTTAGATGATGGTGACCCTATTGCATCAATTGTGGCCAGCACTTATCCACAATTTAGAACGAATGCTGAATGTTCTGTTTATTTAGAGGGCCGAGCTATTCTTGCACCAACACTTGATGTGGTCAACTTAATAAATGAGTATATGACTTCATTGAATGAAGGGGAGTGTAAGTTATATTTGAGCTCCGATACTGTGTGCAAATCCGATGCAAATGTTGACATTTTACAAGACGTCCATTCAACTGAGTTTTTGAACAAAATCAAGTGTTTTGGGTTGCCGAATCATGAGCTACGATTAAAGGTTGGTACTCCAATCATGTTGTTGAGAAGTATTGATCATTCACTTGGTTTGTGCAATGGAACTAGATTGGTAGTTACGAAATTGGGTGATCATGTTTTGGAGGCAACGATTCTCCAAGGAAGTAACGCGGGTGAATTAGTACTCATCCCACGAATGACCGTAACACCATCGGATCCCAGGCTGCCGCTTAAGTTTCAACGAAAACAATTTCCGGTTATTCTGTCGTATGCAATGACAATTAATAAAAAGTCAAGGCCAATCCCTATCCCACGTTGGACTTTTCTTGAAAAAGCCTATTTTCAGTCATGGTCAACTGTATGTTTCAATATTAAGGGTCACCAACCGAAAAGGTTTAAAAATCTTAATTTGCGATGATGAAAATAAACGTAGGAAAAAAAACTACGAATGTTGTGTGCAAGGAAGTATTTCATAATTTGTAAATTATGTGATTCTGATTAATAATAGTTTTGCGAAGCATGTTCTGTATAATGCTTAATTCTTCAATTTCTTAAATTTATTATTTTAATCTTTATCTTATTCTGTTTTGTTTAAATTGTTATAACGACTTATTTACTATATTATTAATATAAAAATAATATTAATTATTTGACAAATTAAACCTTAAAATTATCCCCCCGTGCATCGCACGGGTGTAATACTAGTTATAATAATAAGGGTACAAAATTATCACGGTCATGTTTGAAGAAAATTAATTTTGATCCATTATATTGAATACATCTCAGAAAAGACATGGTGATAATTGGCCAATTCATCCAAACATATCCATTTTTTAACGTGATGTTATTTTACATTTTCTTTTCACTTTTTTTTTTAATTTTAAATACTAAATGAAGATAAAAACCTATTTTACCCTTCATCCTTTTTCCTGAATCAAATTTAAAATAAAAATAATAAATAAAAAGTTAAAAATATCCATGATAAATATAAAAATATAATATAAATCTTAAACAATTATAAAATATATATGATTTTTATTATTAATGAGGTTTTAATTATAAAAAATTAATAAAATAAATAAATAAACTATAAAAAGAATTTTATAAGAATGTATGACAAAATCTGATATTTATACATATAAAATTTTATATTTAATTTATAATTTTTATGATTTATTTTATATTTTTTATATTTATCTCTAACTGTATTAGTTAGATTTTTTTATTAATTATTAATTTTTTTCAATATAAATTTCTTATTTATTTTATAATTTTTTTTAATATTTATTTTATGTTTATATATTTAACTCTGATTTTTATCAGTTTTTTATTGATTCAAATTTTATTAATTAAATTAAAGGAAAAATAAAAGAAACATGAAAAACAAAAGTGAGGGCAAAATAGGTTTGTACTCCCCCGTCTCATTCTATCCGTCGCAATTGACCATTCTAAAGACATTAAGAAAGATGATTGGTGTTATAATTATAGGTATCAAATTGCGATAGAAAGAACGGGGCGGATGAAGTAATGTATTATTATATAAAAATAATAAGAAAATATAGAATCCCGCCACATCAGCAAAACCTCGAACAAAGTTTTTTTTTAGGTTTAAAGTCCCATTCAATCTCCATGAAAGATCATCGTGTGGGATTTTCAGGGCGTGTACAACTGATAATTTGGGATGAAAACTCCCATGATGCACAGACATTGTTTTGAAGCATTAGACAAAATATTGAAAGATATTATGGGATTCAAGAATCCAAACGCTAGAGATATTCCCTTCGGAGGTTAAAAACTGTTGTACTTGGTAGAGATTTTCGACAAATTCTTCCGTTGATTCCCAACGAGCTATTCTTGCACCAACACTTGATGTGGTCAACTTAATAAATGAGTATATGACTTCATTGAATGAAGGGGAGTGTAAGTTATATTTGAGCTCCGATACTGTGTGCAAATCCGATGCAAATGTTGACATTTTACAAGACGTCCATTCAACTGAGTTTTTGAACAAAATCAAGTGTTTTGGGTTGCCGAATCATGAGCTACGATTAAAGGTTGGTACTCCAATCATGTTGTTGAGAAGTATTGATCATTCACTTGGTTTGTGCAATGGAACTAGATTGGTAGTTACGAAATTGYGTGATCATGTTTTGGAGGCAACGATTCTCCAAGYAAGTAACGCGGGTGAATTAGTACTCATCCCACGAATGACCGTAACACCATCGGATCCCAGGCTGCCGCTTAAGTTTCAACGAAAACAATTTCCGGTTATTCTGTCGTATGCAATGACAATTAATAAAAAGTCAAGGCCAATCCCTATCCCACGTTGGACTTTTRTTGAAAAAGCCTATTTTCAGTCATGGTCAACTGTATGTTTCAATATTAAGGGTCACCAACCGAAAAGGTTTAAAAATCTTAATTTGCGATGATGAAAATAAACGTAGGAAAAAAACTACGAATGTTGTGTGCAAGYAAGTATTTCATAATTTGTAAATTATGTGATTCTGATTAATAATAGTTTTGCGAAGCATGTTCTGTATAATGCTTAATTCTTCAATTTCTTAAATTTATTATTTTAATCTTTATCTTATTCTGTTTTTGTTTAAATTGTTATAACGACTTATTTACTATATTATTAATATAAAAATAATATTAATTATTTGACAAATTAAACCTTAAAATTATCCCCCCGTGCATCGCACGGGTGTAATACTAGTTATAATAATAAGGGTACAAAATTATCACGGTCATGTTTGAAGAAATTAATTTTGATCCATTATATTGAATACATCTCAGAAAAGACATGTGATAATTGGCCAATTCATCCAAACATATCCATTTTTTAACGTGATGTTATTTTACATTTTCTTTTCACTTTTTTTTTTAATTTTAAATACTAAATTGAAGATAAAAACCTATTTTACCCTTCATCCTTTTTCCTGAATCAAATTTAAAATAAAAATAATAAATAAAAAGTTAAAAATATCCATGATAAATATAAAAATATAATATAAATCTTAAACAATTATAAAATATATATGATTTTTATTATTAATGAGGTTTTAATTATAAAAAATTAATAAAATAAATAAATAAACTATAAAAAGAATTTTATAAGAATGTATGACAAAATCTGATATTTATACATATAAAATTTTATATTTAATTTATAATTTTTATGATTTATTTTATATTTTTTATATTTATCTCTAACTGTATTAGTTAGATTTTTTTATTAATTATTAATTTTTTTCAATATAAATTTCTTTATTTATTTTATAATTTTTTTTTAATATTTATTTTATGTTTATATATTTAACTCTGATTTTTATCAGTTTTTTATTGATTCAAATTTTATTAATTAAATTAAAGGAAAAATAAAAGAAACATGAAAAACAAAAGTGAGGGCAAAATAGGTTTGTACTCCCCCGTCTCATTCTATCCGTCGCAATTGACCATTCTAAAGACATTAAGAAAGATGATTGGTGTTATAATTATAGGTATCAAATTGCGATAGAAAGAACGGGGCGGATGAAGTAATGTTTATTATTATATAAAAATAATAAGAAAATATAGAATCCCGCCACATCAGCAAAACCTCGAACAAAGTTTTTTTTGGACATCTTTTGATCAATTGACCAATTTAGTAGACTTGCTTTGACGATGACCAATGTCAGATAACTTTTCTGGAATGTGGTCAATATAATGGACCAAAATGAATATATTTCTCAAGTTTTTTTCCTTCAATTTAATATATAAAATTAAAAAATAATAAGAAAAAAGCATTAAATCACGTCACGTCAGCTAAAAAGTCCGATCAAAATTATTTTGTATCTTTTTTGATAATTTTACTAACTAGTACAAGTATTTTGATATCAGATAATATCATAATTTTTTTTTTGAAAAATAGATAATATAATAAATTAAAAAAAATCCTTGGTAATATACATGTTAAAATAAACCCAAAATCAACAACAAATTTAAACATATAATTCATGGACCACTTTTCTGATACACGATTCGAACAAACATTAAAAAGTCAAATAAATACACTTGTGTTCACGATGAAGTGCTAATCAACGTATAACAATCTCGTATACAACATAATTAAACTTCAATCAATAATACACCATTTCCAGTGATGAGAAAAATGTTAAACAACACGAGACTGCAAAATTTTATATGTAACATTCCTCACACAAAATTTCAAATCATTAGTTAAACTAACATCATACTCAATGCCCATCCATCCATATCAAAATACACCGCAAGTGGCAACAAAAATCAACGCATTATACAACTTTAAATAAAGTTGTAGCTGCTATCTGTCAATATGAAATCTGAACATTTCCTTTCATATGCAAATAACCAAAAATTAATCCATAATCAATTTCAAATAAGTTTTTACTGTTTACAAATACGAAAATTTAAGAGAAGTTTAAACTATTTATTTTTACTTTCATATACAAATAACCAAAGACCAACGAATGATCAACTTCAAATAAATTTATGTTATTTATCTGGAATCTTACCAGATTCGATTAACTTGAAATTCATAGATAAAAAAAAAAAATGGGCATAGTAATTGTTCAAATATTGCCAATTCAGTGAAGTTAAGCAAATATAATTTCAAGTACATATTGATTCTTATCGATCAAATAAATAGTTGAATAGAATGTTTTCTAACTTCATCTGCTAGAATTTGTCAATGATCATTCATGTCACTCCGTGGGGAATTATCGTGAGCTCGGTCATCATCATTGGTTTGACAAGCTCATCTTATCTCGATTAGTTTTTTCTACTTCAGGATTACTCTTGGAGAACTTTATTAAAAGAGGTGGTTATGATCTCTTGATTGACGCCTAGAAACCTAGGTGGCATGTCTCTAGTTTGGCCCCTTGTGAGTGGATTTATGCTTGTTTATATATTTCTTGAATGAATTTCTAATGGGTCTCTTGGGGATGAGTTTTAGATCGGCCCCTTGTGGGTGGCTTTCTGCTCGGCCAACTTCTGATAGGTTATTCACGTAAAACTTTCTTGGGGATCCTTTGTGGAGAATTTTCAGAGGCCATTGGGAAATTTTTTTCAAAATTCTTTGAGTTAGCTTAGTGTCTTTGGAATTTTTTTGAAGTTTGGACTTCAAGTAACTTCACCATTTTTTGTTTAAGTTGGCTTAATGTTTTTTTGGAAAAATGTGTTAGGTTCAGCTCTTCATGGACTCAGATCGGCCTGTCGTGGTCGACTACTCAGGGGTGAGGTAGCCACCTTTTTTTTTTTTTAGTCGACCTGCCCGTGAGCTGAGGTCCACGCGAGGAATCAACTCCTCATGAAAATTTAGAATTTTTTCAAAATGTCTTGTGTTGACTTTTCTCCAGCCAGTTTCGGGTTTGAATTTTTTTTAAAAAAAACTTTTATTATTGTTTTTTTATTAAACTTCCTTTTTGGTGCCGACCTACCCGTGAGCTGAGGTCTATGTGAGGAATTAGCTCCTCATGAAGATTTAGATTTTTTCTAAGTTCTTTGAGTTGGCTAATTATCTTAGGTCTGCTCAATGCCTTAGGTTGTCTTAATGCCTTAGTTCGGCTAGTGCCTTTGATTGGTCTGATGCCTTTGTTTGGCTTAATGCCTTTGGTTGTCTTAATACCTTAGTTCGGCTAGTGCCTTTGATTGGCTTGACGCCTCAGGTCTGCTTAAATGTCTTTGATTAGCTTGATGCCTCAGGTCGGCTTAAGTTCCTTTGATTGGCTTAATGCCTCAGGCCGGCTTGATGCCTTTGATTGACATAATGTCTCAAGTCGGCTTAACGCCTTTAATTGGCTTAATGCCTTAAGTTGGATTAACGCCTTAGGTAGATTTGACGCCTTAGGTCGGCTCGATGCCTTTGTTTGATTTAATGCCTTAGGTTCGCTTGACGCCTTTATTTTTATTTATATCCCAGATCGTCTCTTTTGACGAGCTCAACCATGTTGTTGGTTGACTCAATCATGTTTAGTCCTTGACGTCGGGTTACTCGAGCTCTTTTCGCTTTATTAAGCTGAAGCTTTTGGTTTTGAGGAAATGTGATGATTAGGACTGCCATATTTTGTTCGGCGGTTATCTAAGATGCGTCCAGAGCTAGGAATTCTTAAAAAAACTCAGGTCATTTTGGTTATTTATCCACTTGAAAAGAGACTTATTTTGATAGCCCGTTTTGTACTGATATGAGCAAGGTTTTGTCGCAACATAATTGTCTCAAATACTTGTTTATTTGCTCTGGGTCAAGCTCATTAAGGTCGGACTGAATGGTCTCCTAACGATTTTTCAAGGATTCTTTCTAGAGCTCTTCAATAGACTCATGATGAAAGTGCAGCCGATGAACCATTTTTCAACACAACCCAAAAAGTAAAAAATTTGCGACGCTAGTTTTTAGCTCTCGAGTCCAACGAACGAAAACACATGAGTTGACGAGCTAGTTCTCAGCTCCTTATAATGAAAAATCGAAAAACCTTGAAGCTAGTGATTGGCTTCTCAGAATGAAGAAATTGAACACTTTTTAGAGTTGGGGAGTTGATGTTGAGATCCTTAAAATGAAAAATTGAAAAATCTAAAGCTTGAGAGCTAGTGCTCGACTCCTCAAAATGAAAAAAAAAATGAAAAAATTTGAGAGCTCGAGAGCTAATGTTTACCTCGAAATGAAAAAACTGAAAAATCTTTAAACGTGGAGAGTTGGTGTTTAGTTCCTCGAATTGAAAAATCTTAAAAATCATGAGGGATGGAGAGCTGATGTTTAACTCCTCAAAATGAAAAGGTTGGAAGAACTCGAGAGTTGAAGAGCTAGAGTTGAGCTCCTCAAAGTGAAAAATCAAAAGAACCCATGAGCTGAAAGGCTAGTGTTAAATGAAATAATTGGAAAAACTCGAGAGCTCAGAGCTAGTGCTCAGATCCTCAAGATAAAAAGAAAATGAGAGTTGAAGAGCTCAATGAGTGTTGTGGTAGAGTAGTTATTTCAGGTCGATTGAGCCATTTTATAACAGATGTTCGTTACAAGGATCTTCCTCTAATGCTATTTTGTTTAAACTAAATGTAGCTCAACCAAATATAACAATTAAATTAACCAAACCAATAAAACAATATGGAGAAATCCAGCAGGAAAAAGCGCTTAACTATTTTATTCTTTTTTTTTTTAGTTCAGATCAGCGTTAACTAGATCCTTATACAAGTGTGGATCTTGATAACAACTTTCTCTTTGTAGAATTGGGAACCCCTCTTTCTCTCTTTGAGAAGTTATTTATAGGTATCCCTTAAACGCCTAATGAAAAAGTGTCACTGCATGATTGGCGGTTGAACTACTTTGGCAACAAGATATCAAAACCCTAACCTTAATTACACGTTTCTATCGCCTTATAGCCGATCTTGTCTTGTGTCCTTGTCGAGCTATGCTCGCTAACCTATAGCCACCAGGTCGGCTCGGTCATGGGACAGTCATTTCAGACAGCGACATAAATCAATTTAGGTTCGATTTATGTATGGATCTGAGCTGTTTGGTAACCCTTGGTCAGCTCAGCTTAGGTCGCCTCGGCGTGATGTTGATAGAACCGCACGGTTCTATTCAACTAACCCCATTGATGGGATGTTGAGATATTCGGAAACCTTTGGTCGGCTCTGCTTGGGTCGACTTGACATGATGGTCATATTATCGTACGGTTCTATTAGTTGAGCCCTTTGATGGGTTGCATAGTTGTACGACAACCCTTGGTCAGCTTGGCTTGCGTCAGATCGACATAGTGACAGAATCGCACGGTTATATGTTGGGCGCAACTTGGCGGTAAGGCTTCTCGGGCGAGACTAAAGCTGCTTGGCCATGTTGCGCTTGCTATGGGCAGTGGTGCGGATGATACGATCCAGGCACACATTGTGCGTAGGCTGGTTAGCACCGCCAGATTAGCTCGGCTACATGTTTGCGCTTCCATATTGTAAGTATACATAGCCATGACCACTGCCATTCCATGCATGCAGCAAGAACAGCCATGCATACATCAAGAACAGACAAACAGCTGGAGCAGAAGAAGACAAATGAGCTATTCGTTGTGCATCTCTAGCTATGGTTGAGTTTGTCCATTTATATGCACCAATTGTATCATAACACGTAGCATGATCTATGGTATTCTTGTAGCTATATATATCCCTCAATAACATTAGCCGCATTCATTCAATACATGTAACCCTAGCTGCTCTTATAATGAAAACATCTTGGCCGCTTACAGCTTTTCCTTAACACAAATATGATAATCAGCTTTATTTACATGGTATCAGAGCAGGTTTTTTGACCTGTCTCTGCCATGATGCAGCTTTAATTAATGCTCATTCAGCTCCTTTTACCTTTACTCCCTGCATTCCCTTTTTAACCAAGCATTATGTCTCCAGTTCCTGTCATGTCCACTTCAAACACTCCTGATCCGGTCATCCAACTGTAAAGTCAGTTGATTAACACTATGCTTAATGATAATAACTACCTCATTTGGAAACAAAAAGTCATGACAGTCATTAGAGGTTATAGACTGTCAAACTTCTTTGATGGTACCTATAAAGCTCCAGATCAGTTTGTTCAAAATGAATCTGGAAATGAGACTGTAATAAATCCCGTCTATTACAACTGGATCCGTCAAGATCAGTTATTGGCATCTTGGTTACTATCCTCCCTTTCTGAGAGTGTGTTGGTCACAATTGTAGGACTTAACACATCCAGTGAAATTTAGGAGGCTCTGTTAGCTTCATTGACCATAAGACAAGACACACTTGGTTATACCTACGCAAATCCAAATCAGGCACAGCTCAAGCATTTGTTCACTTTCATTCCCTAGTAGCCAATCAGTTTCATAAGTCCATAAAAATTGTACAAAGTGATGGAAGTGTGGAATTTCAGTCACTTACCTCTTATTTTCTTAAACATAGAATCCTGCATAGACTTTCTTGCCCCTATACACCTCAACAGAATGGTCTAGCACTACTGCAAAACAGCTAATTAACGGCGGTTTTTTGAGGGTTTTAACGGCGGTTTTCGAACCGCTTTTAAATCGACCGCCGTAAACTTTTACGGCGGTTTTTAAAAACCGCCGTTAAAAAGTCAAATTTAACGGCGGTTTTTTTTTCATATTTAACGTCGGTTTTATAACCGCCGTAAAATGTTAAGTTTACGGCGGTTTTAGAAATGCCATTACTTGGTGCACTTTTTATATCGGTTTTTAGAACTGCCGTTAATTTAGTGTACTTTTTACGTCGGTTCTTAAAACATACCTTCTAGAAAGTAGTAAAAAAATTAAAAAAAAAAAAGAAATGAAAGCAGGTGCACCATAATATACATATTAATCAAGAAAACATCTGAAGCTAATTAGTACCGCTATTCCAACCACTATACAAATTATATGAACATAAATGACTAATAAAAATATCAATCCAGTTCTTGAAATGCTTAATACTACATACATCCAAGAGATCTCTAAACAAGTAAAAAAAAAAAAAAAGACAACAGAAATAGTTTCTATTTACTAATCAAACTTAAACTATTATCATATATCTTACTACAAAAACATTAATAAGTTCCAAGGAACATTGCATTTCTACTAACCAACACCATCTATGGCCATATCTTAAGCTGGAAGGGCAAAATAGGAGCGTAACTTCACGAGCATACCTTCGCGAACGTCAAGCTTCTCAAGGAACTCTCTAAACCTTCCTACAGCGACACTTCTCAAGGTAGACGGCCAATGTAGATCTCGTGTACCGTTGTGAAGAATGGGAAAAGCTCTAAACTTCGTAAACCTCTTTCGCAGTCGACACACCCCTACAAAATTTTCAAAGTTAGATTAATTAACACCGAGACAATATGTGACTATTTGGGTAAAGCCAAATTAGAAGCAGAATCAAAAATCTAAATTTGCCCATTTATTAAATCATGCAAAATCAGAAGCATCTTTACTAAAGCTGACAATCACTTTTTTTTAGGTGTTTCAAAACGTTCCCTTAGTATGCGAAACGATATGCCACCTGTAATTTTTGGCCCTGCAACATCTCAGCTTCGAGCTCGTCAAAAGACCTCTTCCCACCGTTTCTAGCAAAAGCCTCGGCACATTTCCTATTTCGTCCCCCCACTGGTAATCGAAAACAGATTATTCATACTAATATTGTGAAATAACTATACTAAGTAAGAATTTGAAACTAGAAAATATTCCTTTAAGATCACTTACAGCAAGTTGTAATTAAATCTGCTACTCCACATGCTCACTTCATCTGCTTAAAATGAAGAGAAAAATAAAGAAGTTAAAAAATAAAATAAAATAAATTACACGAGACTGAAATTACTTGATTCGGATGTGGAAATTAATCCAGTAATGAAATTAATTAACCGTGGAATGAATTGAGCTTAAGTGTGTTTGAAGCAACGACCAATATCCAGGACCCGAAGGAGAGAGAGGTCGAAATCCAGAAATTTTCAGGAGAATAGCTTGGCGGCGATCCGAGAGCAGTAGATGAGGCCGCGCCGCCACGTGGCGGAAAGGCCGGCGGTGTGGTCGGCGTGAAGGTGGACGATTCTTAATTGGGATGTGAAAGAATTAGAAAAATAAATAAATAAAAAGAAAAATAAAGATAGGGCCTTGAGGGAGACAAAGGGGGATCTTCATATCGTAGGGTTTAATCTAATATTAGAAGCACTCAACAAATCATCGAAAGCAGCGCCTCAATCAGAAATCGGGTTCGTTTTAAATATTTAGGTCATTTCGAGTCAATTAAAAAACACGACATTAATAAGTTGTGCAAGGAGTCGGACACTTGATCCGAATCTATTCTTCAGCTCAGCTTCAGGTAAGAGTGTCTGCGAGCCATCCAACATCTGTAATAAGTCGCATATGATAGGAACTTAACAATACTGAAAATAAACTCTCATTAGATACTTCAGAGAACACGATGTAACAGAATACAAAGCAACTGATACGTCAAATATAAAATATAATACAGATTAGTAAAATTAAAGTCATCAACAATATTAATTCTGGAAATTATTTACCCTTGAATTTCGGAGAAAGAGACGTTCCAATAGAATTTTCTTAAAGTATGAATTTTTTAATAGACGGGAAAGTATACAGCATAGAGGAKAAGAAGGCACCAATCAAAATTAAGAAGAAAAACAGAGCAATCTAACATTGTACCTGTGCTGGTCTCTAACCAGATTAAGGGTGAGGCTCTCAACTGGCCCCACAGTGCGATCCTTCTGCACAGCAAATATCGTCTGATCAAACTCGCCTGGATCTCCTTCGAAGGGCGACATCTGCAGACAYGTACACAACTTGTAGCTCACTAAACTACTCATCATATTTATCATGACATTGATTTCACATTAACAGAATCATTTTTTTTAATTGAAAGTTAAGAGTGTTTAATAGCACAAAAGAAAATTTAATGCCAAAAACAAAAAAACTTATTTTATATATGGAACTCCAACAAGGTGCATTGTGATCAAGAAAAGTCACAAGAATCCATTAAAAAAAAAGAAAAGAAACGAAGTTAAAGTACAATGTTCAAAGGTTGAGCTACAATTCTGAAAGTGTTACAACTTGAGGGCTTTTTTAGTAATAACTCAAAAAAATACTACATCAAATTTAAAATAAACTGCAAATCGAAATCAATTTGATCAAGTAAATGCATTAATTAGGGGAACTTCTACCTACTGCTTGAGCAATTTGCTATATTTTTTTAGTAAGGGGAAAATTACTAACCCTGATATTTATTTATTTCTTAATAAAAAAATTCAGGGGTCAGCATGCCTGATGCTCATATGTATACCCCGTCTAACCCAACCCAAGCCCCGTCTGACATTACACCCCGGTCTGCCGCCTGCCTAGCACCTAACGATTTTTAGAACATTGATATATCTTCAACTTATAGCTTCTATTTGCAAACACTACCATAATTGGTACATTCGATAAATAAAAGCTTAATTCTTTTACGAAACTCTCAAACAACACTGTATTTGAACGAGTTAAAAAATAAATAATTGCAAAAAGGTCCTTCAAAAGTAGCAACACATAAACGAACCTCAGCAGAAGAAACAAACGCAGCACCCATCATCCCGAACATATGACTCGCTTTGAATATAGGGGTACCCACTGAAAAGGATATGTAATCTTGATCCTGTAACGATGAACAAAATAACACCAAGAAACATGTAAGAAAAAAGAATGATTCCTAAAACCCGAATCCTCGAAAAAATCGCCGTTAAGTCGGTATTTTAACGACGGTTTTCATAAAACCGTCGTAGAATCGTACATTTTACGGCGGTTTTATGAAAACCGACGTTAAAACTGAACTGATTAACGGCGTTTTTTAAGAAGCGCCGTGAATTAATAAAGTATTCACGGCGGTTCCTTGAAAACCGACGTTAATTAGTCCACACGTTAATTATTGCTGTAGATTTAACGTCGGTTTTATTAGAACCGACGTGAATAAGATTACATTTAACGGCGGTTTCATAGGAACCGCCGTAGAATAGTAAACTGCCATGTCACCGATCCTCGTCCTTATCAAGCAAAGATTTTGGGGCGTTGATCAGTATCTGATCCGACGATCTAGATTAAATATTAAACTAAAAAAAATATTAAATCAAAAAAACAACTTCTCTGATATTCTTAAAAACTTCCGCCCTAATTTCAATACATTAAAAAACTTCTCAGAGATTCTTTTCCCCTCATTTCTTCACTCGTCGACGATGGTGACGATCTAGCCCACGCGCCGCCAGTAGATCCGGCGAAGGCGGCGGTAAGTTTGTCCGTGTGAGGCAGATTGTTCACACGACGATTTGTGGCTCCGTAAGCCCACGTCTGGATCTGGGAGGTGTCGGCGCAGGTGGGCAGTGACAGAGAATATGTGGTGCACGGGATTGACAGTACCACTCACGAATCTTGTCCAAAAACCCCACCTCCTTCTTCTGCACTAAACAGCGCCCAAAAACGCCCACAAGC
>BMAC01000528.1:300385-312605 GCA_014905375.1 Phtheirospermum japonicum | reverse complement strand
CAATATTATTGGCGACCTTCTCGTTATCAACGCCCTCGACCATGGCTAGATTCGGAAACAGCAGCTAGTAGCGTTTTCACTTTATTGTTCTGCAAATGCCCGACGAAATGCCCACTTAATATCGTCAGGAAGCTGAGGGGATTTTTCGATAATTTCCTGAACGTAATTCTCTTCAAAACAACGGTGCCCGGCTTCGTAAACTTGATCGATGAGAGAAAACTGGCTTGGTTTTGCTCACAGCCACTAGTCTTACATCATCAGCGCGGCGGCCGGACCTCTCGGCCGCGACTCGTACACGTTGGAGCACCGCCCATAGCGCCAATCTAGATTACGTTGGAGCACCGCCCATAGTCTAAATCGCTTCCTCCTTAATCATCAATCGGCATAGCTTTCATCACCTACTCATGAGAAATCAATAGTCCTCAAATTGAATCGTGAAACCCCAGAATTATGACCTAAAGAAAAAAGGTTCCACAAAATTTGTGCACGCGAAAATGCAATTTGACAGTTCAAAACGCTAATTCGATCGCAAGAGATAAAACAACGCCCAGACGGTGAGGACCTGAAATTGTGAGAAGTACCTTCAAGCTGTGGCGGCTTGGCTTGTGGGCGTTTTTGGGCGCTGTTTAGTGCAGAAGAAGGAGGTGGGGTTTTTGGACAAGATTCGTGAGTGGTACTGTCAATCCCGTGCACCACATATTCTCTGTCACTGCCCACCTGCGCCGACACCTCCCAGATCCAGACGTGGGCTTACGGAGCCACAAATCGTCGTGTGAACAATCTGCCTCACACGGACAAACTTACCGCCGCCTTCGCCGGATCTACTGGCGGCGCGTGGGCTAGATCGTCACCATCGTCGACGAGTGAAGAAATGAGGGGAAAAGAATCTCTGAGAAGTTTTTTAATGTATTGAAATTAGGGCGGAAGTTTTTAAGAATATCAGAGAAGTTGTTTTTTTGATTTAATATTTTTTTTAGTTTAATATTTAATCTAGATCGTCGGATCAGATACTGATCAACGCCCCAAAATCTTTGCTTGATAAGGACGAGGATCGGTGACATGGCAGTTTACTATTCTACGGCGGTTCCTATGAAACCGCCGTTAAATGTAATCTTATTCACGTCGGTTCTAATAAAACCGACGTTAAATCTACAGCAATAATTAACGTGTGGACTAATTAACGTCGGTTTTCAAGGAACCGCCGTGAATACTTTATTAATTCACGGCGCTTCTTAAAAAACGCCGTTAATCAGTTCAGTTTTAACGTCGGTTTTCATAAAACCGCCGTAAAATGTACGATTCTACGACGGTTTTATGAAAACCGTCGTTAAAATACCGACTTAACGGCGATTTTTTCGGAAAACCGCCGTAAAAAAGTATTTAACGGCGGTTTTTCCAGAACCGCCGTGGATGAGGCGCCTTTGTATCTACTTTCTGCAGTAGTGTAGTAGAGAGGAAACACAGACTAATAGTTGAAGTTGGATTATCCATATGCTGGCACAATCCAGAGTTCCCTCCAAACATTGGGATGCTGCCTTCACCAGTGCAGTCTATCTCATCAATAGGACACCCTCCAAAATCCTTAGATACTTAACTCCCTTTCAGTCATTGTTTGTTCAGAAACCTGATTATTCAACTCTTAGGGTATTTGGTTGTCTATGTTATCCTCACCTGAGACCCTACAATAAAACAAGCTGCAATTCAGAAGTTCCAAAAGCACCTTTCTTGGTTACAGCCCTTCTCACAAAGGATACAAAATCGTACTTCTTGACAACAGGATCCTCATTACAAGACATGTGATTTTTGATGAATCCATTTACCCTTTTGGTCAAAACAACCAATCTGCAACTCCACGAACCACAAATCAAGTACCTCAAACACCACTATTATAAATACCTTCATTCATATTCATGATCACACCTCAAGTTCCTCTCAAACATCCAGAAATTCATTACCTCCTCTACCACATTTCCCTCAGTCACAAAGCAAATCCTCTACTTCCTCTTCTAACTCCTCACAGCCACTCTCCAACCCATTACCACACCCAATCACACTTCAATTAGCTCTCCCAATACTTCAGCAATCCCTATTGGTTAGATAATTATTGATTTGCCAATTGACAATGGTTCTTTACCTGTTTCAGATGCTACTAAAATTGTTCTGCAGGAAGGGGCTAAGAATCAGAACATCCATCCAATGACAACAAGGTTGAAAGCAGGAATCAATAAGCCTAAGTCATACTTGGTTCAGGTGGACCCCTTTGTTGAACCAAAGTCTCATTCCCAGGCTATGAAATATCCACATTGTCAAGAAGCAATGAAGAAGGAATTTGAGGCATTGGTGAAGAACAACACCTGGATAGCTCTTAGAGCGTTTAAGACTAGATCGAAAGGCAGAAGATCAAAGTAAAGGCTAGTGAAAATGGTCAATCACTCTTTCAAGCGCACTAATTCTATCCTATCTATTCAAGGGGCTAAGGAATATGAGGTGGAAGAGGCGAAATAGAATCAACTTGAATGGTTCACAAATAAAGACATATTTCTCATTTGACCCACCCACACACACACATTACAATAAGAACAATTTGTACAAAAATATTACTAAAATAAGTGGTATTTGTACACCCATATATGTAATCTTTACATATTATATTCGTACTTTCATATATATATATATATATATATATATATATATATATATATATATATATATCCGTAATATTATTTGACCATAATTTTAATCATAACTTAAAAAAAAGGCGTGGATACACGCATCCCAATTTTTTTTTTTTTTTTCACAAAAATGCAAAAATTACCCATTTAAGTTTAAACATCCCAAAATATAATTCATCTTCTTAAACTTTCATTACCACCCCATGTCGCCACTGACATCAATCTGTAGCAAGCGAGCTGAATCCATGACCAATGGCTTTGACCCGATTCCAAAGAGGCATTGATGCTGCCTCACCGCCTTATTGATTTCTCGCAGATGAGATGCGAATGAAGGTGGACCAAGTACGTCTAGAAGCCATCTGAGGGTGAAAATGGACTACATTAGCATGATATAGAGAATGGTGCATGCCAAGAAATTCAAAGTTACGAATGTGTACATATAGGAAAATAAACAATGGGACTGGGCATTGTGAAGTGGCCATTAACAAATTTATACTTAAGGGACGAATAGCTGAATCGAACTTTTTCGCTTTAAAAATAATGAAAAGTCCGTCCGCAAGACAACGAAGCTATTGTAGGCGATAAGTTGACTCGAGTCGAATCACAAGGAAGACTAATCGGAAACTATCTCGGTGTTCGATTTTATGAACATAGAAACGAAATTAAAAACTAAACTAGACAAAACTAAACACACGATCAAATAAGGTTTGGGGTGTTCTAACATCTACGAGCAATAAAATAAAAAACTTTTAAAACGATAAAGAAAAAGCGAGGGTCTAGTGCACCGGAATCGTCTCCACGATCGGGATTGTCAATCCCGATGGTTCTAAACGACCCAAAGCACACTAGACCAATAAACTCAACCAGCAAGCATAATCATGATCAAATAGCATAAAATTCAGCCATCAAACAGTAACACGATTGGTATTAAAATAAACAAACAAATAATATAAAGATAGCATTCATCAAGAAACGATTACGAAATACGAATTGAAAGCTTGAAGGTAACGATGTTCAAACTATCAACTAACTACATACTACAAACTATCTATCTAACATCTAAAGTCTGAAATCTAAGAAACTAAAACGAAAATACAGAAATTAAAACGAAGACGAAGAACAAACGAGGAATTGACGACCCGAACATGCAATCTTCGACTCTTCAACCCGAATTATGCTCGTAATTGAAACGGTGGCATGAATCGAGGGTTCTCTCATTGTTCTGGACCTTTCCCCCTCGTCCCAACCCTTGAAAATGAAGAAAACCACCAGCTTTTATAGATTTTTCGAAAATAACCGCTCAAACTGCCAGAGCGTCGACGGTGCGTCAGTCGACGCGAGCCAGGCTGCACGCGTCGACCAGGCAGTGCGTCGATCGACGGAGGTAGGATCGACGCAATAGAACATTTGCGTCGACGGTGGGTCAGTCGACGAAAGCCAGGCTGCACGCGTCGACAGGCAGTGCGTCGATCAACGCGAGCCAGGATCGACGCAATAGAACATTAGCGTCGACGGTGCGTCAGTCGATGCGAGCCAGGCTGCACGCGTCGACCAGGCAATGCGTCGATCGACGGAGCTAGGATCGACGCAACAGAACATTTGCGTCGACGCTGCATCAGTCGACGCGAGCCAGGCTGCGGCAGCTAGTGTCAGCATGACTCGGACACTGGGTAACCCAGTGTCAGCATAGCACATTACTTATCCAATCTTCGTCTTCTCGAGCTAAAATACCAAAATAAAACAAAATTAGATTATTTCATATAAAATAAAGTAAAAACACATTAAACACCAAACGAGATGAAAAACATCAAAATGAAGAAAAACGATAAAAAGATAAAACTAAAACACGTAAAAGAACACAACACACAATGCAAAAATACACGAAAATCACATACAAATATGTACAAATCAATAATCGCAGAACAACAACAACAACAACAACAAAGTTCCAACATACTATGTAATCGAATGGCTTCGAAAGCAAAACCCATGAATTTTAATCGAAAATGTAAAACGGGGAGATGTTTGATTGAAGTAGCAGGAAGAGAAATTTATGCAACCGACAGAAAAATAGAAAAGTAATCAATTCAATAAAAACGAGAGAATGTGAATCATTAGGCTCGTGTCCATACAAAAAAGACACACATAAATACCAAATGAATTTTAAAAAAAAAGCATGTAACTATAAAAAAAATCAAAAACAGAAAGGATTATGAATTCACAAAGATTGATGTGGCAATTATATTAGAGATAAAAACTCATCGAACAATCAGATGACCCAGAGTCCTCCTGAAATCCCCATTGAATCAGGTGGCGACATGGGTAATAAAAGAAGTTGAAAGATGAATTGTATTTTGGGTTGTTTAAACTTAAAAGGGTAATTTTGATATTTTTATTAAAAAAACTTAATTAAGATAAATTAATAAATTTTTAGGTAAGTATAACCGCACCCTTAAAAAAAATCTAAAATAAATTTGTACTTATTAAACACCAAATTATACTCGTCTCCTCTCTTATTTAACTAACTAGTAACTAGGTATACGTGTTTTCCCAAAATGTAATCCGTCTTGGCCCAATTAACTATTCTACAAACAATCATGTGAAAAATTGCACTTCCTCTTCTATTAATAATTGAACAAAAAAAGAAAATGTTGAATACAACGTGGGTAGCTCAATTTTACATTCAGTTCCATTTCTAATCCATGAACGTGGATGCTACCACCATTTAGTCTTCTCAAAATCTTATTAATTATTCAATATCACACCTAACTAATAATTCTTATTTACACCACCCCTTATATAAGTATATAAATACATCAAGACGATTATACCACATTAGAAATAGTTCATGACACTAAACTATAACAATCCCTCTTAATCTCTCAACTCAAAACCAAAAAAATGGTGAAGTTACCATCATCAGATTGCATTTTGCTCTTCTTAGTTGGCTTAATTTCTCTAAAAGCAACCCTCGTCCACGCATTTGACTATGGCAATGCTCTCGACAAAACTTTGTTATTTTTCGAGGCACAAAGGTCGGGAAAATTACCCGCGAACCAGCGCGTAAAATGGCGCGGTGACTCAGCCCTCCGCGATGGTTATGCTGAAGGGGTATGCAAGAAAATGACTAATTTCTCCTTTTAAGAAAAGAATTTAAAGATTCCAAAATTTGTAACACAAAGTGCGTCGTCGCATGCAACGCGCTTCCTTTTTTTTTTTAAATATATTTAATTTATAATTCTTGTGTGTTGCTTAAAAACAGGTGAACTTGGTTGGAGGGTACTATGATGCTGGAGACCATGTGAAATTTGGGCAGCCAATGGCATTTAGTGTGGCAATGTTGTGTTGGGGTGCTATTGATTTCAAGGATGAGTTTGTGAGTTTGAATCAATTGGGACATACTTTGGAAGCCATCAAATGGGGAACTGACTATTTCATCAAAGCACATCCTCAGCCAAATGTTCTTTGGGGACAGGTACCCCCAAAAAAAAAAAAAAAAGTTCATAAATTTTGTTCTAATTAGGTTAATTACGAAACAACCTATTATATTTACCTTAATTACAAAAGAAACCCAAATATTTTTAACATTACAAACACTCCATTTCTTGATTGATATGGCAAGTTTACGACTACTTTTATATCGTCGTTAGGTTGGAGATGGAGGATCGGATCACTATTGTTGGGAGCGGGCGGAGGATATGACGACGCCAAGGACGGCATATAAGCTAGACCCTGAGCATCCGGGGTCGGATCTTGCCGGAGAAACTGCTGCCGCCTTGGCTGCCGCTGCTCTTGCTTTCAAGCCGTATGATTCTGCTTACTCTAATCTTCTTCTGGTGCATGCTAAACAGGTGAGGCTTTTTACATTCTTAGCTTGTCATCAATTTAGTTAATGCTCAAAAATTTTAAGTGCAAATGATAACATTTGTCTTACAATTAAGGCCTTGTTGGATTGCACTCACTTTTAGAAAGGGTAAATTATTAAAAAAAAATATACATTTATACTCTTGATGTTTAGTCTAGTTACAAAAAAATATATATATATATCTTGCGAAACTACAAATTCAACCCCTAATATTTGTTTTTATTTAAAAATTACACCTCATCAAACACGAGAGGTTTTCTAACCAACTTGTATGTTATTCTTGGCCTTCACAGCTTTTCTCATTTGCAAATAGATTTAGAGGCTTTTATGATGATTCCATTGGATCATCCAAGCAGTTCTACTCATCATCGGGTTATTCGGTATGTTTTAGTCAATTTCTTCCCTCCAAATATTGCTAATCAATTTATGCCCCTGATTTTATTTTTTGTTGTTGTTGTATCCTAGGATGAACTGTTGTGGGCTGCTACATGGCTCTACCGAGCGACAAATGATGAGTATTACCTGAAATACGTTGTCGATAACTGTGCCTCGTTGGGGGGAACCGAATGGGCTGTCAAAGAGTTTTCTTGGGACAACAAGTATGCTGGAGTTCAGATTCTACTCTCAAAGGTGTGACTAAACTAACACAATATTTAGGGATTGTTTGCAAACACTTTTTGGAAAAATGTGATTCTCACATTTTAACTTATTTACCAAAAACACTAAAATTTTAGTGTCTATTTGCAAATACATGAACAAGGTTATAATTAACCTCAAAATATGTTGTGCAGATTTTGCTGGATGGAGCTGGAGGAGCATACACTTCAACACTACAACAATATCAAGCCAAGGCTGATTATTTTACATGTGCCTGTCTCCAAAAGAACGATGGCTACAATGCCCCCACCACCCCTGGTTTGTACAATTACTTTTACGTAAATAGCAACCACAATAAGTTGAATAATTTGTAAATGCGCACATTCATTGTATAGGAGGCTTGCTGTATCTACATGAGTGGAACAATCTGCAGTATTCAGCTTCAGCTGCATTTCTACTCGCAGTCTACTCTGATTATCTTGCTAAGGCAAAAGCCATTGTCAAGTGTCCAGATGCCCAACTCCAACCTCACCATCTCCTCATTTTCGCTAAATCACAAGTATGCATGTAGCACTAGTTACTTAATTTTCATTTGTGAGTTTTACATTACTCTTTAGTAACTTGGGCATAATTACAAAAAACACCAATGTATATTTGGAAATTGCAATTCACCCCCTTCATATTTATAACTTGTTACCAGAAGAGTAATTTTTGTAACTAATGAATTGTTTTTATTCAGGCTGATTACATTCTTGGGAAAAATCCCAAGTCCATGAGCTATTTAGTGGGATACGGTCAAAAGTATCCGGTGCACGTGCACCACAGAGGCGCGTCGATCTCCCCCATTTCTCTTATCCAATCTGCCGTTGGATGTGTCGAAGGATTCGAGACATGGTACAAACGTCCCGAGGTCAATCCAAATGTTGTGCATGGAGGCCTTGTTGGGGGCCCAAATGCTAACGACGAGTTCACAGACGATAGGTCCAATTACGAACAAACTGAGCCTACGTTATCGGGCACAGCCCCTCTTGTCGGGCTTTTCTCCAAATTGCACAGCCTGCCTAAAAATTTCGCAGGTAAATTACAAAAATTAAATATCCTTTTCAAATATGGATATTCTTAGAACACACTTGAAAAAGAAAATCGATTATTGATTGTCTGAAATATTTGCAGGTCCTTATAATCAAGAATCACCAAAACCTTCTATTCCATCTCAAATACCACAAGGTTAATATATAAAGCATAGTAAATTTTTTTAGTAGTGTTGTATTTTGAAGCATATTAAATCATTATATTAGAAGTGCAAACGCTTAAATAAAAATTACGGTGTTTTCAAAAGTCAACTTCTGGTTCTGATTCAGACTTTGACTTGACTTTTAACAATTAGAACAATTTTTGGACTAACAATTGTACTATTTATCTTGAAGCTAACCCGGTTGAGTTTGTTCACTCGATAACCAACACATGGGCCGTCGGCAAGGAAACATATTATCGACACAAGGTGATAATCAAGAATGTTTCTCAAAAGCCCATTAGGGAAATGAAGCTGCGGGTCGAAAACCTGACAGGGTCCATATGGGGTCTCACTCCAACACAAGAAAAGAACACTTATGAATTTCCAGAGTGGCTCAAAGTGTTGGAACCTGGTTCGGAATGCAGTTTTGTGTATGTTCAAGGTGGTGCACAAGCCAAGTTTTCTATTCAAGGATACCATTAATTATACCAAATATGGTGATGATTAAATTTATATTAATTCCAGTCCATGACTTTGCTTTGATTTTTTTGTTTTAATTCTTATCCGGAGATTAATTACTTGCAAGTTGTTATTTTTTCATATTTTTCGAGTCATGTAACCGTATAAATGTCACACATACACGTGAGGTTTTTTATTAGAAATTCTTATATGGTATGTTAACCGATACCTGATTTGCTCGATCGATTATAAAATATTGAACACAAGTGATTGAACAAATACTATAATTTATGTCATGCTCGACAATTATTTATCTAATTAACAATTTAATTAAAATCCAACATTCGTTGAGTATTCGATATTCTATGGGCAACAGAAACCCAAACAAACAAAATAAATAAATAAATAAATAGGGCCAAAAAGAAAAGCAGTTTGGGAATGTTCTAGATATACATTGGATTTTGAAGGTGGTAGCGTTGGGCGGCTATAATTTATGACTTAACTTCCGGTCAAAAGGCGTTATTATACTGGTTGAAAAATAAACGCATTTTTAAATCAAAACTGCAATAATAGCTTACAGGAATGGAAGAAATTACTTTATGCTACTTTCAAAACATTTTAATTCCGCGTTTCTACTGGCTACAAAGCATTAATTATGATTTGCTCTTTTGACCATCAAAAATACCCAAAAAAATAAATAAAATAGGGGCTCCTTTGAAATTATATGAACTTTGAAAAACTATAATATGACAAATAATAATATTAATAATATGTTAGACCTTGACTGCCCGAATTGGAAATGTTATTTTGAATTTGATAAACCAGACTTTTTACGCAAATACTTTTCAATTTTCCTTTTTACAATTATTGTTCAGTAAAGAGTCTTATTCAAAACCTACAAACGAGGGGAGAGACTGAAAACACAATGCTAAGTTAATTGGTTTACTCAAATGCCATTACATAATTTTTGTTAATTTAATTAACTGGCAAATAAATTCTGAAAGGGTATTGTTGTCATTTCAAGTTGAACACAACTAATTAGTACAAACAAATGCATGCGTATACATATGCCACGCGTCCACAGATAGCCATTACCTCTTCTGCTCTATATTTCTCGTCACGTTGAGTGTTGAGACCAAATCTCCGCTTATTTAGAAAATCTCCACAAAATCTTTACTTTGCAAAAAAATTCTCATTTTACAAATCCATCAATAATATAAAAAACCCTCAATCGAGAAAAGCACAATCAGAAGAAAAGAACAACAGAAAAAAAAATTCAGAAACAAAAATGGACGGCGGATCGTGGGCCGATCAGTGGGACACCGCTCAGGAACCTCTGCCGGAGAAAAAGAAGAGCGGCGGCGGCTCGGCGTCGAAGTACGGGAAGAAGGTCGGAGAAGGGCTGGGAAAGACGAAGGCGGCGGCGACCACGGGCGTGAAGAAGGTTAAAGAAGGGACATCTGTTGGGTTTCAATGGATCAAAGATAAGTGCCAGAAAACAACCCAGAAACGCTGATTTTGTAGTGTCTTTGTGATCTTGGGATTGGTGATTGGGCTAATTGAAGTTTGAGTTTTTTTGTTTTTTTTTTGAAATAAAGTGTTTTTTTATCCCTAAGAAAGAGACATTTTTATGTTTGATTGTTGTACATGTATTTTCTTTTGACTTTTTTTTTTAATGGGATTAATTATGGTATGAATATGAGTGATTGGTTATATTGTTTGGATTGTTCTTGATGGGAATATTGAAGGTTGCTTTATTTTGTACAACTTTTGTTAATTGCACAATCCAAGATCTAATCCTAGCGATAAATTGGTGGGATTTGTTAATTGACTAGCGAAACAATTTTGTTGAATTTTTTTGTGGGCAGTGGGTTATATTTATCATTATTTTTTAATAAAAGGACCAAATGTAGGTCGGGATTTTTATTTTTTTAATTTTACTTTTGACACCGCTTAGGCCTAGCAGCTCACAACTTGGATCTCTTGCATGGAATTGGAACATTCAAACTTGTCTTAACCACAACAACATATGCTATGCTAGTTCAGTTATTAACATAGGTTTGGTGGAACACACTCGAAGGATGAGGGATAACTCGTCCTCTGAGATAGAGTAGTTAGAACGAATTGACCGAACATTGCCCAATTTTTGTCCTACCAAACATAAAGTGAGTTAGGAATTTTGCCAAACTTGCCAATGAGTTAGAGGAGCTACTATGTGTTTGGACTGCAAAGTTTTGTTCGTACATTCTTGTTTAGGTGATGTTTTGATTTATTTTTTAAGTATTTCACTAGAGTGATTTAGTGAGTTGCATCGAACTCAATGGATAGATTTGTTAGACCTGCAAGACCCGCTTAATAATTTAAAATAATTTAAAATGGTATTTTTTTTAACAAGTATAATGGCATAAAATGTGTTATAAAAAGCTATTGTCTTTGGATAAAATAAATAAATAAAACAAGATTAATACTCAATTAGCCGAGAGGTTGGAATTGGGCAAAGTATCCCTCCAACTTGGTATGTTCTTAAATTCTACATGCAAAAATTGAAGAAAAAAAAAACTATTTTGTTATAATTAGTAGATTAATAATATGAGTATTGACTTTAAATTTCTCAATGGTGAACATTCACAACCAACACACTGCCAATATAAGGCCAAGAAGTTGCACGATTGCATCTGCAGATTGGACAAACAGTTGCACCTTTTTGTTGGTTCTTATACCTTTTTTTTTTTTTTTTTTTTTTTTTTTTGGTAATGGTAAAATAAATTAGAAGAAAATATATTTTTGTTAAATATTTAAAATAATTATCTCATTTGTCATTACTCTTCCCTAAATATACAATTATATAAGTATTGCCCCATATTAAAATAATAATACAAATACAAATAATATAATAATAATATCAAACCACCACTACCACCCGGTCAGCGAATACCACCGCAAGAAATTTCGGCGAGATTTTTCAAAATAAAAAATAAAAAAATTTCGAACATTGAGTAAGAAATTATTTTACATTATTGAACATAATGTAAGAGATTTCATTATAAAGTAAGAAAGTTTTGAAAATCATATAATAAATTTTTGCTATTATCAAGTAATAAATTATCTATTATTGTATTTAGTATAAAATAAAAAATAATATTTTGCTATCAATAAAAAAAATTGGCAAAAAAAAATTGTGTTTTAATAAGTAAGAAATACATAACAAAAATTGCACATCAACTAAGAAACTTTTGTCAATCAGGTAAGATGTTTTTTGACATCAAGTAAAAAATTTTGACATATAGTAACAAAACTTTTGAACAAGAAAAAATTGTAAGGAAGAAATCTCGCCAATATACTATTATTTTTTTTCATTGTGAGGTGTTGTGGTATTTTCCATGTCATAATTTT
>BMAC01000528.1:271136-300360 GCA_014905375.1 Phtheirospermum japonicum | reverse complement strand
TGAATTTTACACGGGTAGTTCTGAATTTTCGAAAAATAGTTCTAATTTACACGAGTATTTCTGAATGTACATGAGTAGTTTTGAATTTTACACGAGTATTTCTGAATGTACATGAGTAGTTTTGAATTTTACACGGGTAGTTCCTGTCTCTTATACACATCTAGATGTGTATAAGAGACAGGAAAATATATTTTTGTTAAATATTTAAAATAATTATCTCATTTGTCATTACTCTTCCCTAAATATACAATTATATAAGTATTGCCCCATATTAAAATAATAATACAAATACAAATAATATAATAATAATATCAAACCACCACTACCACCCGGTCAGCGAATACCACCGCAAGAAATTTCGGCGAGATTTTTCAAAATAAAAAATAAAAAAATTTCGAACATTGAGTAAGAAATTATTTTACATTATTGAACATAATGTAAGAGATTTCATTATAAAGTAAGAAAGTTTTGAAAATCATATAATAAATTTTTGCTATTATCAAGTAATAAATTATCTATTATTGTATTTAGTATAAAATAAAAAATAATATTTTGCTATCAAATAAAAAAAATTGGCAAAAAAAAATTGTGTTTTAATAAGTAAGAAATACATAACAAAAATTGCACATCAACTAAGAAACTTTTGTCAATCAGGTAAGATGTTTTTTGACATCAAGTAAAAAATTTGACATATAGTAACAAAACTTTTGAACAAGAAAAAATTGTAAGGAAGAAATCTCGCCAATATACTATTATTTTTTTTCATTGTGAGGTGTTGTGGTATTTTCATGTCATAATTTTAAATTAATTAATAAAAATAAGGAACTATTTGACTTAAAATCAAATTTAAAACTAATTAACAAATAAACCCCTCATGAAAGATTATTTGACAGTTTTTTTCTATTTAGGATTGGAAATTGAAATTCTATCCAACTTGTAGAGCTTGTTTGACTAAACTTATAAGCCCTCGGAAAATATCTGGGTTTTTTTTTTTTTTTTTAGTTTTAAACTATGAAAATAAGATGTTAGGAATAAGTTTTTTTTTTTTTTTTTTTTTTAAAGTAGGAGAACCTCATCTTATTTTGTAAAAATGAGTTTATTGAAATATAATCTTATTTTGTAAAAAAGAGTTTATTGAAATATAGTACTATAATAAATAAGCTAAATAACTAATAAGTGAGAAAATCTTTTATTTCTATCCAAATTATGATTCTATGATATGTATGGCATTTATGGTACAATATTATAATATCTATGACAATATTATATGTAGGATATGTATGAATAAGCATCGGTTCCCTCAACTTGCAATTATGGCTTGTGACATATTAAGCATTCTAATTATAACGGTGGCATCGGAATCCTCATTTAGTATAGGTGCTCGTATATTGAATAAATATAGAAGTTGCTTACTCACGGAGAACGTGCAAGCTCTCATTTGTACCCGTAGTTAGTTGCATGGATTCAAAGATACTGGACCTTCAGGTATTTGGAAATTAATTTTATTTAAGTTTATCTATTGATATTTCTTATTTTTCATTGAAATTTTTTTATTCATTCACTTTACTTGCAATAATGAATAATGAGTTATTTATACTTATTTCTCTTTGATTTCTTGTAGATCTTATAGATGTACTAAAAATGGAGAAAGTGCGATTGTCTAAAGAAGATTCTAATATTGTTCTTGAAGATAATTGATGAGGGATGATACGACATTATGAATTTCCATTTTATTTCGATTACTGGCTTTTATCTTATTTTGTTGGTACTTTGATGTGGGAACCATGTTAAGTTACTTTGATCGTGAATTTTATTTGATGATAACTTTATTAGACATTATGAATTTCTATTTGTATTTTGGACATTATGAATTACTCTGAGTACTTTGCTGTTATATTTATCAGAATGATCTTCAAGATTTCCTATTTTTATTTTAGAGACTTGTTTTTAGAATATAGATGATCTTTAAACTTTTTTCTTGAAATGGTCTATGTGCAACTGTCCACGTAGTTTATATTGTGCTTGTAGTTTAGTATCTTTTAAATTAGTGTTTGACAATGGATTTAATCAAAATCAAATAATTTTTTTTAATATTTAAAGTTGGCCCGAATTGGCCCGGTAGCCCGGTGGCCCGTGGCAGGGCCGGGCTTGTGCCTCCAAAATATAGGCCCGTCCCGGCCCAGCCCAACCCACCTAACAATTTGGCCTGATGGCTCGGGACGGCCCAGCCCATTGCCAGCTCTAATGACAATATATTTTTTTTAAATTGTATGATATGTATGAAAATATTATAATATTCAAGTATTTATTTAATATATCTGAAATATAAAATGGCAAGTAAAATTGACTATTTTATTTATTTTTAACGTCAATTATAAATATGCATTTTATTAAAAAGTTATTTAATAAATCAAAAACTCAAAAAGCTTAGAAATATTATGATAAAAAAAAAAGAAATATAAGAATTAAGAATTCAGTTAAGTAAAAATATATTTTAATTATAAGTAATTATTTAATATATTTTAAAATAAAGAATACCCTCAAACAAAGAAAAAATAATAAAATAATATAAAGCATTTGAAAATCAGATAAAAATATAATTGGTTATAATAAAATTGGTAGAAAATTATATAAATGTATCTTTAATTCTCATATCTATAAAATTGCAAAAAAAAATTACACCGTTTAGTTAAATTCGTGAGAATTATGAAATTGAGGATACTATTATTTTCCAGTATTCATAAAATCGAATATAATTAAATATATTTTAAAATTCATACAATACTCGTTAAGAATCAGAGGCGGATCTATAGTGGGGCCTGGGTAGCACAGGCCCCACCAAAATTTTTAATTATTTTAATTAACTATAGATTAGAAATTTAAAAGAATAAAAAATACAACAATTCTAATAAAGTGCCACATCAAACACACAATTCGTAGAATGTGGCTTTATCCAAATTGAATGGGCAGTTAGTCCAAAGAAGAGAAATGTAATTCTCAACTATCCAAGTCATGTTGTGGTATTGGCCCAAATCCAATTAATTATAAAAATAAAAAAATTATAACTAGTATAGAAAACAAAGAAGACTGCTGAAAATAAAAAATAACGAAGGAAAATGACCCTTTAAATTTTGAAAACCTAATCTAAATTTCTTAGAATTAGGAATTTAGATTTATGTGTGAAATAGTTTCCAATGATGCATTCGACTGAAGTAGAAAATTTGAACTCTCTCTTGTATTAAGTAATTGTGGCCCGATTTTTCTAAGAGTTTTGTTGGGGGATTTGTTAGTCGGTGTAAAATAAAATAACTTTGGATTTTGAATTGTTCAAATGGTTGTGAGACTTAACTTGATTTGTGGGAGATTATTTTATTTTATCTTCAAATGTTTTGATTTAATTGTCCCACGAAGACGGGAATTTTGTGGTGGCACGCTACAATTGAAAATTTTTCATCAGTTGAAGTATTGATTTACAATTGCGAGAACTTGAAAATCAGTTTTGTGAGGTAAGTAAAGTTTACTAATCTGTATTTCTTACTTTTATTCCTACCAATGATTTTTTTAATTTCATTTACATAACAAAGTTAATTCGCTTTGTTGAGTTCTATCCATGTGAGTTTTCAAGTGTTGATTTGTTATTTCTTGAACAATTATTTGGTTACGTATCCGGAGAATGATTCATTTTTAAATGTTAATATTGGTATGTTTGTAAGTTTATTGCAAAATATAAAAACTCAACGAGAATAATTTTTATAATTTTTTATTAATTATTATTTTAGTTTGTTTACTTGTTGAGTAATGTGATTTCTTTATTATAATTTTAACAATTTTTTTTATTTTCTTCTCTATATTATATATTTGTGTTGTTTACATCGTTGACTCAGTGCCCCACCAAAGGAATTTTTCTGTATCCGCCTCTGTTAAGAATATTTAGTCATTTAAAATTCATACAATGCGTATTAATTGTTTAGTTAGTTAAAAGTCATGCAATACTACATTAGATAATTTATATTTTTTTTTGTATTCCCTAGTAGAGCTTTGATTATGTTTTGAACATCACACAAGTGTATAAATATAAATATATTTGCATTAACTCTTTTTATATCGAGTTTACTATGAATGTGTTAATAAAGAAAATTAACTACTTATATTTATATATATAATAATATATTATATATTTTTAACACTTGATATATTGTAAGTTTATTATATATCAGAATAATATTCTTATATAGTTGAATTTAATATAATTCTAATAAAAATTATAGAATACACAAAGTTATTTCAATTATACATTAATAAAGTTATTATCTAATAATGGTATTGCACCATGCATTCATATTTTTATTTTATTATTGTTAGCCATATATTTCGTTTGCTCGAAATTTACATGACAATAGTAGTTTGCAATTGTATTTGTACAAATTAATGAAAATAATATATATTAATAAAATATTGATTCATCAAATTAAAATTAAAAACTATTTAAATAAATCAATAAATTATGATTATATTACGCGTAGAAATACTTATAAAAAAAATTATAGTCAATTTAATTTTTGCCCACCTAAGGGGGTTTATTAAATTAATAATACTTTTTTAATTCAAAATTGCGAAAATAATATACTTTAAAAAAAAATTGCAGGACACCTTTCCCAAAGGTGTCCCGTGTATGTTTGGTCCAAAAATCTTTTTTAGGGCTCAAATAAAAAAAAAACCATTTGTTTTTGCTTTTAATATTAATTTATTTATTTTAGTTTTTTTTTTTGTTTTTATAATTTATATATAATATTTTAGGTAAAATAAATAAACATATCATAATAATATCTAAAAATTACAAGAAATTTTATTTCCAAATTAAATTTACAACAAGATCAAAATACAACAATAAATAAAAATTAAATAAAGACAAGATAAAAAAATATTTATTATAAATTTAAATGAATGCTTATTGATATTATATGAATATTAGTTATGTTGTTGTTGTAAATTGGATTAATTCTAATTTAATGGTACAATGTAAAATCGTGTTAACGAATTGTATAAGCTTATTCTACGTGTCGTGTAGATAATTATAATTTTTTGAATTTCTCAAATCCATTTATTGGTGAGTGAGAAATGGTGTTTGGAAGTTGAATAGGTGCTTTTATGTTATGCCTTTTCGTTTATCCCACATTGATAGTTATTCAATGTGGAAGGGAGTTTAAAATTGTTTAACTTTTAATGAGTGGACATCAAGTGGGCCAACGGGTATTGTGGGCTTTGTGTAAACGAAGCTCACGCGGGCTCTTGGACTTGGGTTCGCCAATCCGCCTTCGGCGGAGTCGAGCGGATCCGAGCCCGAGCCCGGGCCTGGGACTTGGGTCTTAGGCAATTGGTTCGAATTGGCTGGTCCGATTGAGATGGTACGTGTGGGGTCCTGGTTCTGGTTCAACCCTGGCTAACCTTTTAGCCACGTGCGGGTTTAACACCTGAATCAATTTTTGTAACTCCTGACCAATCAGGTCAAAAGTCAGACGTTTCAAACGTTTTCAAACATTTGAATTCAAATATACAATGTATCTGCGCGATGAACCCGTCCAGGTTCATGCTGCCAGATGACTGCTTGTTTGAATGACTTAATGACTCTTTTAAGGACGTCATTAAGTAGGTTGTAACCTCCCAGGTAGCAACCCTATAAAAGGGTGAGTAGCTCCAGTTCATTTCATTTTCCATACACGAATAGCACCTGAAAAACATACGAACACTTGAACCATACAGCATACATAGTTTTTCTGCATTATTCTTTGTATGTAGTTCGGTCCATTTTGAACCAGTTCGCCGGAGCTCTGGTATTTACGGTGCTGTAATACCAGAGACGAAGTCGTTTCATCTTTGGAGACGAATAGCCAAAACCGAAGGGCACTACCGGGGCTATTTCGTCTTGCGGACAGAGATTAAATCTCGACTCGACTTTAATTATTCTTACAGTTTCTGTCTTCTATTTTTCTTTTCCAGTTTCGAGATATTTCATTACATACCTGTTGTGCTCGATAATTCTATTGTAATAGATTTCTAACAGTTGCATTGATAAATTAAAAAAAAATCAAAACTGATTTTGCAACAAAGTGAATTAATCAAATTAAGAGTAACACATTAGGAAAAATAAAGGCAACCTTTTTTCATCTGCTTGCATCCTGGTTTGAATCATAAGGTTTTCTTTCAATCGGGTTGTTGTATGCGAACATGAATAGTATTTGGCCCTTGGCGTCTGATTCCTTGACCTCGACAAAGGGATCGAAAGTTAATAGGATTTGAATGTCTAGAACAACCATGTTGATGGTTTGAAACTTGTGAAACAAACTTTGCTATCAAATAGCTCTATTACAGGATTAATTAGCCCTTTTTTTCTTTTTTTTTTTTTGCTAAAATAACCCGGAACGTCAATGGGAAAGGCGTCCCCCCCCTTCAAATTTTTATTTTTTTTTCATTTCAGCCAAAAGTTTATTTACGTCAGTTTAGGTACGGGACACCTTTGGGAATGGTGTCCCGGGTTAATTTTCTAAAACGGTTACTTTAAAATATAATATTTCCACAATTTTTGATTAAAAAAGTATTATTAATTTAATAAACCCCACCTAAGGTGCTAAAACTGTCTAGCCTAGCGTGACATCTGAACTATGCTTATTTTTTTCCCTATATATTTGGACAAAACGTTTTCACATGGATCGTTAATAATGACAAATAACATATGAATATTTTAATTATTTCTAATAAAATCTAAATTAAAAAATATATTATAAGATTTAATTATCAATTTCAAAGTAAAATATATATTAATTAATTTTAATATATTATATTATTAAATTGATAATATATGAATATAAGTTTATAAGATCAAAGTATGCATGTTCTCAATAATATTAATAAAAATATTTCCAAAAAGAAAAGGAAAAAAAAAAATAGAAAAACTTAACAATATTAATAAAAAATAAATAAACATAAAGACAAAGAAAAATAAAAAGAGCTCAATTAAGAGAAACTCTATTGTTACAATATTTGTAATTATTTTCTTTAATTATGCCTTGCATAAGTAAAAAGATCAATTAGAATTTATATATATTTTTTAATAAACCCATAAACTATATTCGCGACCCACGAATGTTACTGGCTCAGATTAAATAATTTCGAGGGCTAGTTAATTAAAAGGAATGACTTGATTTAGATTTTGTCGTCGTCATGTGTTAGGTTGCAACTATTGCCACGGATATTTCACTACCCATAATCTCAAGTCAAATCAAAGTAACAAAACAACACTAAATATAGCATTAACAAACAAACACGATCGATCATGGATAAAACCATTCCAAGTGAATTACTAATTGTTGGAATAGTTACAATAATCCGAGCACAGAACTGGAAAAAGAAATAGAAAAACAGAAAATAAATAATGTCGAGTCGAGATTTAATCTCTGTCCGCAAGACGAAATAGCCCCGGTAGTGGCCCTTCGGTTTTGGCTATTCGTCTCCAAAGATGAAACGACTTCGTCCCGTGATATCACAGCACCGTGAATATCAGGGTTCCAGCGAACTGAAAGAAAATGAACTGAGCCTTGAAAATGAAATGCAGAATATGTTTGTTGTTCCAAATGTTCAGGTGTTTGTGCGTATGGAAAGTAAAGTGTGAACTGGAGTTTCTCACCCTTTTATAGGGTTACCACCTGGGAGGTTACAGCACTATTAAAGACGTTCTTAAAGGCACCCAACCACTCAGCATCATCCAGCATGAACCTGGACAGGTTCGGCGTGCTGATGCAGAAGTCAGCCAGGAGTCAGGTCAAAGAAACGTCTCCATGCATCATTAAGACGCATGACTTGAACGGTCAGGAGTTTTTCAAACGTTTGAAAACGTACGTACAGGAGTCAGGCGCGTGAAGGCTCAAAAAGGTAATCAGGGTTTGAGGCAGAACCCGAACCCCACACGGACCACCCAATAAGGACCAATTGCCCAGGTCCCAGGTCCGGGTCCGGGCTCGGGCTCGGATCCGCTCGGCTCCGCCGAAGGCGGACTGGCGAACCCAAGTCCAAGAGCCCGCGTGAACTTCGTTTACACAAAGCCCACAACACTCTCTGGCCCACTCGATGTACATTAAAGAAATGTAATCATTTTTAAACTCTCTTCCACATTGACTAACATTCAATGTGGGATAACCGAAAAAGCATTAAAGCATACCGTTCAACTTTCAAGCATCATTTCTCACTCACCAATAAATGGATTTGAGAAATTCAAGATGCTACGATTATCTACACGACACGTAGAATAATCCTACATAATTCATTAACATGAATTATCGCTGTACCATTTAATTAGAATTAATCCAATTTACAACACTAATTGACACAATTACTTCACGTAAAAAAAAAAAATACATAAAAAGAAAATTTAGAAAGAGTTTCCAAACAAAACAAACAAACAAACAAACAAATAAAACTTAGATGTTCGATTTCCTTCTGAACTTGGCGACGACGACGTTGATGATGATTCAGTATTTGGTGAAGTTAACAGCCAATCGAAATTGGCCGTCATAAAGGCGAAAACCCCAGAGATCAACAAAGTGGTCAGCCATTGCTCCGTTGATAGCAACAATCTTATGCCACTCCTTGTTCAAAGCAGTTTTCATCCCCCACTTTGTGAGACACAGCATATATTCCTTTCCCATTCTATCAATCCCAATCAACTCAATCCTGGGCTTCTCGTTGTCTGCCATAGCCTCGCTTTCTTCATCCGTAAGAAAATCCATCAGTTTCTCCGTTTCAGTAATCAATAACCGATTTGTCATTCTCTCAACATCACTTTTTATTAGTTTTTTCCTGAACAGAAAAACCGGCTCCGTCCCGATTATTCGCTGAAATTCAGGAGAAAGAATATTTGGCTCTGAATTAATCGCCATAATTGATAATATTTGATATGAAAGTGGTTTGTTTGTTTTTCAGGGAACGTGTATATATATATTGTTCAATTCACTTTCCTTTTCCTTCTGGAATTAGTATGAAAATCTTAGAAAGGAAATTTGTGTCCAACTACGTGTTTATCTTTCCTAATGTAAACGAACTTCCTTTATTCATGAATGTAGCATTACTTATGGTAAGCCAGTTTTCTTTCTTCTTTTTTTGTTCAATTTCCTTCTTCAACTCTAGTGTCCATATTAATTACAAGCTTGTTTTCTAATACAAATTACAAAACAACTTTCTTTAACTTTTAAAAATCAAATAAACAACAAATAATATACTATAGACTAATCAAACTTAATCTTTACTTGGTTTGAAAACCCGCAATTACGCGGAAATTGATAAAAAAAGTATAAAAATATAATATTTATTAAGAAAAAATATTAAATTTAGGGCTGTAAACGAGCCGAGACGAGTCGAGTTTAGAGAATTTAAGCTTGCTCGTTTATTATCGAGCTCGAACTCGTTTTTTAACGAACATATCGATGACTCGCGAGTTTTTTCGAGTTTAATCGAGCCTAAACGAGCTCAAAAGATATTAATTATTAATTAAATTATCTTTACTTTATTACAAAAATAAAATAAAATATTTTTTAAAGTATATAATACACCTATTAAGATACGTAAACAAATAAGTTTATATATATATTTCAATATTTTTCATATGAACAAGTATAAAATTATAATTAAAACTAAATTATTAGTTTAATTTATACGAGTTTAATAACGAACTCACTCTATAACTCACTAACGAACCCGCTCACGAGCTAACGAGTTGAATACCATGAATCTAGAGTTTGCTCGTTTATTAAACGAGCTCGAACGAGCTTTTATCGAGTCGGGTAGCGAATAGCTCACGAACTGTTTGGTTCATTTACACCCCTAATTAAATTCAAAAAATAAATATTAATTTCAAGGTTTTGAAAAAATTATTCACTTTAAATTTTGAAACATAACCTTTTAAATTATTATTAATACGCGGATGTTGAGAAATAATTTATCAACTTGTAAACTATATTTTTAATACGTGAATATTGAGAATAATTTATCAACTTCCAAATTGAATTATGGGATAATTCTCATATAATATACTTAAATCATACTCAATTCCCAAATGATCCTTTAATATTATTTCCATCCCATTTAAGTCAAATTCTTCCAATTAAATCAAAATTATACTATAAAAAGTCAAAAAATTCCACCACTCAAAAACATTAAATTATAATTCCCATGTAACCTAATTCGTACGGCCCCTTATTTTTCTTCATTTTTCTTTCAATTCCAAACTCAATCGGCTGCTTCTCCTCTCATTCCGTACGCTGACCTCGGCGATGGGATGCACCCAAATGGAAGCGGTGACAGAGGCATCGCCGGGATAGGAGCAGAAGATGTGAGAGGCTGCTGCGTCGGCGGCTGTAGAGGAGCAGATTAAGAGCCGGAGGGGTTCTGGAGGAACCGCAAATAGGCTGAGACCGAAGACTCCGCCGGCTGCAGCAGCGAGAAGGGCGGCGACGGCCGTTGACCGAACTCGTTGTGCGGAGGGCCACCAATCGGCGCGACGCCGTTCCACGGCGCGAGGAAGTCGTTCTTTTTGATGTTGTAGACCGCCGGCTGCAGAGATTGGTGTGGGCCTTGACCCGGATTGTGCGGGTTCAGGTCAATAACAGGGATTGTAGGCGAAGAAGTGGCGATGGTGGGATTGGGATTGGGAAGGGGAATAGGTTTTCGAATGGGCTTAGCGATTTTGAGTGAATTTTCGTTGACTTGTTTGAGAAACATATTTGTACTGCTACAGTTAGTGATTGGAGTAGGCGAATAAGAAATGGTGGAAAGTAGTTTGTAATTTTCAAAAAAATTCTTAGTGACCTAGTATAGTCACTAGTATGTAATTTTTCAAAAATCGTGAAAAGTAGTTTGTAATTTTTCAAGAATTTTGTGAAGTAGTATGCAATTTATGCAAGGTAGTTTGTAATTTTCAAAATTTTTGTAAAGTAGTACACAATTTATGCAAAGTAGTACCTGATTTATCAAAAAATTATGCGAAGTAGTATGTAATTTCCCAAAAACTATGCGAAATAGTGTGTAATTTTTCAAAATTTACACGAGTAGTTTTGAATTTACACGAGTAGTCCTGAATTTACATGAGTAATTTTGAGATTTACACGAGTAGTTCTGAATTTTTGAATAATAGTTCTGAAATTTACACGAGTAGTTCTGAAATACATGAGTAGTTCTGAAATTTACACGAATAGTTTTAAATTTACACGAGTAGTTCTGAATTTACACGAGTATTTCTGAATGTACATGAGTAGTTTTGAATTTTACACGGGTAGTTCTGAATTTTCGAAAAACAAAATAAAATAGTTATAAAGGGTAATTTAGTACTCTTATATAATTTTTGGATTAAATGGGAAGTTGAGATTTCAATGACCTATTTGGGAAAAAATATTTCACTAATGGTTTATGTGGGAATTAACCCTTGAATAATTAATACAAAGAAAAAAAAAGAGAAATATTATTCACTTTAAATTTTAAAAAAAAAACTCATTGTACAACCACATTAACTATTTTAATTTTAATTTTACATTGAAACTAATGATTTTGAACCATTTTCTCCTCTTAATTCTCAATATGCAACATTAAGGTGGGTTAGTTATAATAATTAAAATATGATAATTAAATTACAAAATAAATCCTGTAGTAATTTACGATCTCAATATGCAACATTAAGGTGGGTTAGTTATAATAATTAAAATATGATAATTAAATTACAAAATAAATCCTGTAGTAATTTACGAAATAAACCGTAAAAAAAATTTGTTAATTAAATAAACTGAATAATTGTTCTTGTCATATAAGAAAATTTTAAAAATAGTAAAATTTGCTAATATTATTTCTGACATAATTGAAAAAACAAAATAATGAATAATCACAAAACACAAAATATATGATTTACAGTATGTTGTAATTAAAGATAATGTAGCAGATCCAAATCAAATTTTGGGGGAAATATATGGAAAAGTAATGTTTTACCAAAAGATGTAATAAAATTAATATTTGCATGATGTAAAATATATTTTATGACATTATTGGTTTGAATAATTCACTTTTGGAAATTTTCTCTTTCAATCACACAAATGTGCCTCAGTTTTTCTTTTTTTTTAAGAACTGGACTACAAAAATATTTAGTGAGATGCCGTCTCTCTTCGAACTTAAAAGACTTCGAGCTTCGTCCAGTTTTTTTCTAAAGTGGCGTTCGATGGTAGGGACCAAAGAAATGCTTATTGGGCTTATACAACTTTCTTGGTTTCTAATGGATGAAATAGTGTGACCCAATTAAATATATATACTTGTGTGTGTATGTATTAATTAGTTGTCCTAATTAAAATTGGGTATTGCAATATATTTCTAATTTAGAAAAATATATAGACGACTATCTAGAAGTAATAACGAGCATTTAAAAAATAAAATTTGTGTTGATTCTAATAAAAGCATTATCACTTACTCTCCGACGATTATTCCGTTCAAAGTCGAATTGATAATGATAATATAGTTGATAGTGCGTCTTATGTCCATTAGAAACATCTATTTTGAAGGTCGTATTGTTAATATTTTTCAATTGATGAACTAATTATAGTAACTTTTTAACATATTGTTTTTGTATTTTTTTTATCCGACGTTTGGTTTAAGAGAGGGCTCCCAAATGTGTTTTACTAACATTTTTCATACAATAACTATAAACAAAAGTCAATGTCAATCTCTCTTGAGCGTCGACATTTACTTGAAGAATCCCGTGTACAATCACAATCAATTATATGTTGTTTCGCAAAATATCAATCGAAAGGGTTTTAAATATTAGTGTGCGGTGACAACGAATCAAATAGAATATGACCAATAATATTTTATACAAATAAGTATTCACTAATATGTAATTTAACGTTCATTTATTTACTGTATATTTGGTTTGTACACACGCACACACGTATTAGTGTTTTATTAGTTTCAAATTCTAACGAAACATTGTAATTTTATTTTGTATCTATCTGCCCCGTGTATCGCGTAAAATTACTAGTTTAATTAAGTGATAACATATGAATATAAGTTGATAAGTTCAGAGTATGCGTATTCTCAACAACATTAATAAAAATATTTTTAAAAAATAAAAAGAAAGACAAAGAAACTTAACAATATTAATAAAAATGTCCTTAAAAAATAAATAAAAATATATACAAAGAAAACAAAAGAGTTCAATTAATAGAAAATCTATCTCTAAGAATATTTTTAAATATTTTTAAATTATTTTCTTTAATTATGTCCGCTCATAGAGATTTGGACAAAAAGATGAGGGCCCCTATTAATAATTTTTTTTTTTTTTTTTGAAAGCGTTATAGATAGGCTATAATTTTACCCAAATATACCAATCCAAGTCAGAAGACTCAATCCCAAAGTCAGTCAAGAGTTCTTCCATACTGAGTAGGAAGGTCAGTCAGATCAATGAGACCCTTTGGAAGCCCTCCGGCGATATAGAACTTATAGGCATGTGTTCAAATTGCATAAATAAAAATATCTATTAGCGTTTCTGTTCATCTAGCTTATGTTCTTCATGTAGCATTCACCCCGAATGACTTTATAAACGTGATATAGAACTTTTAAATATGGGTTCAAATTGCATAAATAAAAAGAACTATTAGAATTTTTGTAAGATAATTTTTTTAATAAACCCATAAACTATATTAGCGACGCGGAATGTTACTGGCTTGCAGATTAATTAATTTCGAGGGCTAGTTAATTAGAAGGAGTGACTTGATTTAGATTTTGTTGTCGTCATGTATTAGGTTGCAACTATTGCCACGGATATTTCACTATCCAAAATCTCAAATCAAATCAAAGAAACAAAACAACACTAAATATAGCATTAACAAACAAACACGATCGATCATGGATAAAACCATTCCAAGTGAATTACTAATTGATGCAAACACAATTACTTCACCTAAAAACATATGAAAAGAAAATTTAAAAAGAGTTTCCAAACAAAACAAACAAACAAACAAACAGATAAAACCTAGATGTTCGATTTCCTTCTGAACATGGCGACGACGACGTTGATGATGATCAGTATTTGGTGAAGTTAATAGCCAATCGAAATTGGCCGTCATGAAGACGAAAACCCCAGAGATCAACAAAGTGGCCAACCTTTGCTCCGTTGATAAAAACCACCCTGTACCACTCCTTGTTCAAAGCAGTTTTCATCCCCAACTTTGTGAGACACAGCATATATTCCTTTCCCATTCTATCAATCCCAATCAACTCATCAATCCTCCCGCCCTTGTCGTAGTCTTCCAGAGCCTGCCTTTCTTCCTCCGTAAGAAAATCCATTAGTTTCTCCATCTCAGTAATCATTAACCGATTTGTCATTTTCTCAACATCACTTGTTCTTAGTTTTTTCCTGAACAGAAAAACCGGCTCCGTCCCGATTAATCGCAGAAATTCAGGAGAAAGAATTTTCGGCTCTGAATTCATCGCCATAATTGATAATATTTGATATGAGAGTGGTTTGTTTGTTTTTCAGGGGAACGTGTATATATAGGTAGCTAGAATTATGTTTAATTCACTTTCCTTTTCCTTCTGGAATTAGTATGAAAATCTTAGAAAGGAAATTTGTGTCCAACTACGTGTTTATCTTTCCTAATATGAAAACGAAATTCCTTTACTTATGAATGTAGCATTACTTAATTATGGAAAGCCTGTTTTCTTTCTTCTTTTTTTGTTTTATTTTCCTTCTTCAACTCTAGAGTGTTCATTTTACAAGCTTGTTTTCTATTACAAACTAGTTTAACACTCGTGTATTACACGGGATTTATAAAAAACTAAATATAAAAAATATTTGTGAAAACTATAAAATTTTAAATTTAAAATAAAAAATTAAAAGGATGTGTATCTCAACCCGTGCCCCGTTCAATTTATTAATTATTGTAATTATTGATTAATATTATATTTTAATGTTCAAATTAAATTCAATAATAATTATATTGCATACTTATAAAAATTCAAAAGATGTCACATTTTCAACCCGTCTCTAATCTATATTAATTAATTATTATTAACTCATTTTATATTTTTATATTTAAATTAATTTAGTTAGTAATTATAGTTACATATTTTGAGAAATTCAAAATATGCTATACTCTCAAGCCTACTCGCATTGTGTTATTGTCTAATAAATATTAATTAATTATTATATAATTTTATTATTTTATATTTAGATTATTCATTACTACTATTTAGTTACATACTCCAATTATTGCAAATATATCATAATTTACCTATACTGAATATTTAAAATCTCAAAAATTAATTATTTCAACTTTATTATAAATATAATTTATTTAATTATTTTCATAAATAATTCTTTAATGTGATTAAAATTATCTCATATGTAATAATTAATCTAGATTCTTTTTCTTCTAATTATATATGACTTATTTATATTTATATATCAGGAGTATAAAAGAAAATTATTGAATTAGATAAAATATAATAAAAGAAAACTATTAAGTTAGGCTAAATATAATAAAAATAAAATATTAAATTAGGCAAGATATAGTAAAAGTAAAATATAAATTAGGTATATATTAGGCTCAGATGACACATAAGCAAACGAAACACCAATATTTTTTATTATCCAAGCGAAACATACGAAGAGACACATAAATTATGAGGATTTTGAATTATTATATACTTGTTTAACACCCTTGTATTACACGAAACTTATCAAAAGATAAATATAATTAAAATAATTATTCCCAACCCGTAGTACATGTCTAATATATTTATTAATTATTATAAATGTTAAATATTTTTGTATTTGATGTTTAAATTAAATTCATTAAATTTTAGTTACATACTTGCAAAAATTCAAAAGGCGTCACATTCTAAACCCGTGTTTAATATCTATTTTATTAATAATAATAATTATTAAATTATTTTATATATTAATGTTTATGATAAATTCGTTATTAATTATTAGTTACAAACTTTGAAATATTCAAGAAATATCATACTCTCAACCAGTGTTGCATTGTAATGGTTTCAATCAATGCTTATTAATTATTAGTATATAATTTAATATTTTTATATTTAAATTGAATAAATTACTAATATTTATTTACATACTTAGATTATTGTAAATAACTCATATTTTACCTATATAGAATATTTGAAACTCCAAAAATAAAATTATTTTAAATTATATTATCAATAAAAGTTATTTAATTATTTTCATAATAAAGTTTTTTAATTAAATTTATTTCATATGTAGTTTTTCTTTTAATTAAAATAACTAATTCAGATCTTATCTACTTATTATATATGGTTTATTTCTATTTTTATATTAGGAGAATCAAAGGAAAGCATTGAATAATGAAAAATATAATAAAGAAAAAATTAAATTAGGTAAGATATAATAAAAAGAAAATAAGTAAATATTAGGCTCGGATGACACATAAGCAAACGAAGCACCAGAATTTTTTATTTGTCAAACGAAGCATACGAAGCAGACACATAGGTTAGGAAGATTTTGCATTAATATATAGGGATGATTACAAAACAACTTTCTTTTACTTTTAAAAATCAAATAAACAACAGATTGTATATATAGAGAGAGACTAATCAAGTGTATATATATAACTAGTTTAACACCCTTGTATTACACAGGATTTATAAAAAATCAAATGTGAAAATATTTATGAAAATTATAAAATTTTAAATAAAAAATTAAAATGATATTTTCTCAACCTGAGCTCTGTTCAATTTATTAATTATTATAATTATTGATTAATATTATATCTTAATGTTTAGATTAATTCATTAATAATTATATTTAAATACTTATAAAAATTTGAAAAATGTCACATTTTCAACCCTTATAACCTATATTAATTATTAAATTATTTTATATTTTTATATTTAGATTAATTTTGTTAGTAATTACAGTTACATACTTTGAAAAATTCAAAAGGTATCATACTTTCAAGTCTTTTCGAATTGTGCCATTGTCTAATAAATATTAAATAATTATTATTACATAGTTTTATTTTATTTTATATTTACATTGAATTCATTACTACTATTTAATTACATCCTCCAATTATTGCAAATATATCATAATTTACATATATAGAATATTAAAATTTCAAAATTAAATTATTTCAACTTTTATTATAAATATAATTTATTTAATTATTTTCATAAATATTTTTTTTGTCATTAAAGTTATTTCATATGTAATTTATCTTTTAATTAAAATAATTAATTTTTTTTTTCTACTAATTATATATGACTTATTTATGTTATTATATTATAGTATAAAAGAAAATTATTGAATTAGACAAAATTTAAAAAAAAAACACTATTAAGTTAGGCTAAGTATAATAAAAAAGAAATTTTAATTAGGCAAGATACAATAAAAGAAAATTATTAAATTAGGTATAAATTGGGATCGGATGACACACAAGCAACCGAAACACCAAATTTTTTTATTATTCAAGTGAAGCATAAGAAGTAGACACATACTCTACCTAATTTTTAATAAATGATGTTTTGACTTGAGATGAGAGAATTAAGAGTTGTATAATCTGACTAAGTTGCCCCCAAATAATCAATCTCTTGAGTATGTATAATTATCATTTACATAAAAAAAAACTATTGTTTATCTCTATCCCTCTCTCATACTTGCGTGTTTTTTAATACTTATCTTTCACAAAATATTATTGATAAATTAAAAAATAAAAGATTTATTAGGACTGTGATAGAGATAAAATAGACAGAAAATGTAATAAATATCTTAAACGTCATTTAATTAGAAAATTGAGAAAGATCAATTAATTAGGATCGGAGGGAGTACATTAGAAGGATTTTGCATAAATATATACTTGTTTGACACCCGTGTATTATACGGGACTTATAAAAAGATAAATATAAAAATATTTGTGATTATTATTTAATTTAAATTTGAAATAAAAAATTAAAATAATGTATTCCCAACCCGGGCCTTGTACATGTCTAATCTATTTATTAATTATTATAAATATTAAATAATTTTGTATTTGGTGTTTAAATTAAATTCATTAATAATCTTAGTTACATACTTATAAATTTTCAAAATGCGTCACATTCTAAACACGTGTCTAATATCTATTTTATTAATTATTATTATTAAATCATTTCACATATTAATATTTACAATAAATTCATTAATAATTATTAGTTACATACTTTGAGATATTCAAAAGATGTCATACTCTCAATGCCTGTAGTATTGTACTAGTGTCTAATCAATGTTTATTAATTATTAGTATATAATTTAATATTTTTATGTTTAGATTGAATACATTACTAATATTTAGTTACATACTTAAATTATTGTAAATAACTCATATTTAACCTATATATAATATTTGAAACTCCAAAAATAAAATTATTTTAAATTATATTATCAATAAAACTTATTAATTATTTTCATAATAAAAAAATTTTAATTAAAATTATGGAAAAATTCCCATATAATTCTATAACATAAAACCCAATTCCTATATAATCCTACAAAGTTTTTTATTTCCATATAAGACATATACATCCCATATAGTCATATTTATATATGAGATTGACAAATCAACCCTACAATTAAAAAGGCCCTTTTTTTTTCTCCTTTTTCCAAAACTCCCAAATACGCCTCAGTCGAAAAAAAAAGATAATTGTTCCCCATAATCAATTGCAAGCTTACGACTCAAATTCAGAAAATCTTCAATTCCTTCTCATCCAAAATCCACTTACTCACCATAAATTGAGGTGGGTTGTGGCCATCGGTTCAAGGTCTTGCTCTCGCTACCTCACTCCATCTCCTTCCCTGTCATAGCGCACCAGACGACGGTGAGAAGTGGCGTATTCAAGCGTGGTCACAAGGAGCAGAGACATCGTATTTGCGAAGCTGATCCCCATCAGCCCGAGCAGTGGGCCGCCGATCATCAGTCCAGCGATGGACGCTAGAACCGCCGTCCTCCCCGAGACAGCTTGGCCGTGAGGCTGAGACTGGAGACTCCGTCGACTGCAGCGGCGAGAAGAGCGGTGGCGGTCGTTGACCGAACTCGTCGTGCGGATGGCCACCAATCGGCGCGACGCCGGTCCACGGCGCGAGGAAGTCGTTCTTGTTGATGTTGTAGATCGGCGGCTGCTGAGATTGGTGTGGGCCTTGACCCAGATTGTGCGGGTTCGGGTCGATAACGGGGATTGTAGGCGAAGAAGTGACGATGGTGGGATTGGGAAGGGGAATAGGTTTTCGAATGGGCTTAGCGATTTTGAGTGAATTTTTGTTGAATTGTTTGAGAAACATATCTATACTGCTACTGTTGGTGATTGGAGCAAGCGAAGAAGAAATTGTGGAAAGTAGTTTTTAATTTTCAAAAAAAGAAATATTAGTGACCTAGTATAGTCATTAGTATGTAATTTTTCAAAAATTGTGGAAAGTAGTTTATAATTTTCCAAGAATTTTGTGAAGTAGTATGCAATTTATGAAAGGTAGTTTGTAATTTTCAATAATTTTGTAAATTAGTACGCAATTTATGCAAAGTAGTACCTAATTTATCAAAAAGTTAAGTAGTCTGAATAATTATCTGTGTTAATTGTGAAATTTATGAACTACATTTAAATTGTTTTCATAAAATACTATTACTAATAATTAGTGGTTATGGTGGTATATAAAAGTTCTTATTTCTATAATGATAGTTATGTGTATTTGTCTATTTAATTTATGAAAAACTAAGAAACTTTGCTCTCTATAATCAAATAAGGAGAACACACCAAACAATATTTAATTTATTAAATATGTTTATTATTATATAGAAAACAACAATATAACTTAAAAAAGAATTGAACTAAATATTAATGCTCTAAAGAGTAATACCGTTGTTAGTAATGGTTGGGTTTTTAGGAGGTCTTCCCCTTTTTCGTTTGGAATTTGCTAGATTTTGATCCAGGTTTCGTGTAATAGCTGAGCTACTTTCCATACGAATTAATGCAGCAGAAGTAACTACATATTCTGGAAACATTTGTAGAAATAGATAATTATGCATGATTTTTAGACGATTTGTGAATAATGTAGAGACTATAGAATTATACTTGTCGATTGATAAGTATTTTGTGACCACAACAACAAAAACAACAATAATAGTAATGGTGATAATAACATAACTTATGGAAAATAATAACATACATTAGAATATTAAATATAAATTAACATTAGAAAAGTCAGTTATTGGAAATCTCTGAAAAAAATATGACTGTAAATTATTTGTTATCAAAGATAATTCATAAACAACAACAAAAAAAAAACAAAAAAACTAAATACTCCTGTAAAAATAATATTTTGTATTTGATTATAAAAGATAATTCAATAAGAAAATAATAGAATTTATAACAGGATAGAAAATAATATTATTTAATATTACAATTCCTAATTATAACTTTTTTTGTATTTATTATTTGTTTATTAACATTTGGTGAAAAAATTAACTAAAAATTATAAGTTTAAGTGATATAATTCAATTATAATATTATAATTTATCAAAACATAAATTGTAGTAATTAATTGTGGTCATAAAATCTTCAAAATGTAGTGAATTTAAGTTCTGCGCACAATTTATTTACAACTATTTATTTAATAAAAAAATTGAAATAAATATGTAATTAAGAGTAATTTCATCAATAAAAGAAAAAAATCGCACCTTAAATTAAAAAAAAAATTTAAAGCATTGTTTATTCTATTATCAAATTTAACTTATTTTTTAAAATATCATGAAATTTATATGCAGATCATGAAACTATACAAACGAAATCATGAAACAATAAAAAATATAAATGCTACCATTATGACTTATGTTCGACAATTGTCTTTGCTATCAATAATTGTAGACTTGGTGATTTTTCTCATTTGTTTAGGATGGAAATAATTAATTAATACAATCATTAAGAATGAAAAATGTTTTAATTTAATTGTCAATAATAATATACTATATCAAATAAAAAAAATATATAATGAGATTATTTGTCAATTTGATTGTATGAATAATGTATCTTATTTGTCAATTACGTAAAGTAAAGAATAGTTTATTTATTAAAACATTAACGAAAGTTGTAAGGCTTAAGGTATAATTGGATGAATAGTTAAGACTATATAATTATACTTGTCAATTGATAAGTATATTGTGGGAACAAAAACAATATCATCAACAACAACAAAAACAATAGTAACAATAATAATAATGGTGATAATAACAGTCCTAACAATTATATAGTTTAACAATAATGGTGCGAACCAAAAGCTCAATTAAGATTGAGTATATTTAAAAAAGATATTTAGTTATAATTGCACAAAAACTATAATAAAATAAGAACATACAATTATAATAATAAAATAATAAATTACCATTAGAAATATTAGTCATTGAAAATCTCTGGAAAGGATGTGAAACTTTAGCCAAACCAATTATTGTAAATTATTTGTATCATTGTCCCGATTAGTGTAACAGTCTATGGAAGTCGCTTCGGATACACTGGTATTTTCTGATGAACTTTATAAATCGCATATAAGTACATGATGTTAAATAAGATAATCTGTATAATAACTAAACAATTTATATACATGTTAATATTAATTATAGCGAAATAAATATGTAAATAATAGTGAATATATTATGTAAAACTAACTTGAATACGTAGATAAAACTAAGCATTGTTTATTTTATTATCAAAGATAATTTAATAAAAAATAATAATGGAGTTTATAACTCGATAGAAAATATCATTATTTAATATTAAAATTCCTAATTATAACTTTTGCTATATTTATTATTTATTTATTTACTTTTGGTAATAACATTTCGTAAATTTAATAGGATTAGTTGATATAATTAAAATATAATATTATAATTTATCAAAACATAAATTGAAATAATTAATTGTAGTAAAGAGATTTTCTAATATTTGTGAGTTTAAGTTGTACACACAATTTATATACATATTATATAAATAAAAATATAAGTAAATATGTATTTTAGAGAAATCTCATTAAGAAAAAATGAACTGCATATTAAGCTAAAAAAAATATTGAAGCATTTCTTATTCTATTATCAAATATAATTTAATATAAAAAAATCATGAAATTCATATAGATATCATGGAAACTATACAAACAAAATCATGAAATTATAAAAAAAAAAATATGAGTACTGCCGCCGTGGCTTATGTTAGACATTGTCTTTTGCTGACAATAATTGTAGATTTGGTAATTTTCTTCATTCCTTTAGGATGAATGAATAATGAGTTAATACAATCAGTAAGAATGAAAAATATTTTAATTTGTTTGAATAATATAAATAGTTTGAGTGTAGGAATGATTTTTCTTTTTTTTCTATCATTGTGTGCAAATTTATATTTATAGAGAGAGAAAGGGAGTAATGTCAACATCTAAAAATTGTAATAATCATCAATCACAATATATAAATATATTCAACAATTGAGATATATCTATATATCTCGAATTGAATAAAATCATTAATATTGCAATATTTATGATTTTTGGAATTAATTTATTGAGATAAACTAAATATTTGGGAATATGAGTGTCCACGATAAAATCATTCAATGATTCATCAAGATAAATTGATATCAATAAAATCATTTAATTTATCTCAATATATATGTCCGTGATAAAATCATTTATCTCAAAATAAATTTAATATATAGCCTTAAAATTGAATATATAGATGAACCCAAAATATCTTGTTTAATCATTTAAAGATCTGTATAATTATTTGGATTCATCTATATATTTAATTTTCTCAATAAATTAAACTATTCATATCTATTTATCAAGATAAATCGTTTATATTCAATTGTTATACGTGGGATTTATAAAACTTTTGAGATAAGTATTTATAATATTTATAACTAACTGTTGATCTATCTTTATCTTTTCGAATACAAAATTAAAAAAGAACAGATTACAAAATGTGTCTTAAAATATTGGTTTAGTTAATCAATTAGTTTAAAAAAGAACAAATTATAACTTTTACAGTTGGTTTAGTTATTAGATCTTAGTAATGTAGTATATTAATTTTTATTAATTATATAATTATTATACATTGGTTAACTAATTATCACTTCATCAACCGCCCCCTAATTTTATCAAATTAACAATGTTTGAATAGTAATTACTATAAGGTAATATACCTATATCATTTAAATCAGCGAATTAATGCATATTAGTGTAATATGTTAATATGGATAATTATTATAAGGTAATATGGTAATATTAATTCATGCGGATATGATCCTTTATTAATGTATTCACGCGGATTTGATGTCATTATTAACATATCAATTAATTACCATACTAAAGATCTATTATGTTTATTGATTATTTCTTTCTGTCGGAGTCCACATTAAAAAAAGAAGGCTTCTATTAAAAAATAAAAATCAAAACAATAACCAAAAAAATAAAATTATATCACCATACCAACATTCTATAGAAAATCAAATAATACTTACAAATCAACAAATCAATAAAACTTGAATAACCATGAAAAACAAAGAATCCTACTGAAAATTAATAATACACAATCAATATGGTAATTAATGGATATGTTAACAAAGAATCCTACTGAAAATCAATAATACAAAATTACTATGGTAATTAATGGATATGTTAACAAAGAATCCTACTGAAACAAAGAATCCTGCTGATAAATACCATAAAAATAATCTTCGTCATGTTTTTCCCCCTCTTAATCTCTTCGTACGCCATCCGTAGACCCTCCATCTGCACCAATGCGACACCACATCTCTTCGGGATGAAGAGCAGGTGAGCGATCTTCGTGCGTACGGTATACAGCACCGTGTATGCCTCGATGTTGTGTTGGCCCCTGCTGATGATAGGGAGGTGCAACTACGATTCTTCGTCCTAAAGGAAAAATAAAGAGAAAAAAGGTGAAGAAGAAAGGGAGGAGGAAAAGGAGGGCATACAAAACCTAAAAAAATCGGTCAACTCAAAAGAAAAAAAAATTAAATAAAGTAGATAGCAATTGGCGGAAAAATCAACATTTTTTACAAAGATTATTTCCCCATTTTTTGTTTCTATCTCCAGGTACAATACGCCAAACAAAAAAAATATCTCTCAATTCAAGAACAAAAAATATAATTACAACTGTAAACAATTAAAAAAATTTTTTGCAGATGTATGTATAAAATTCTAAATGGGCGGATCTGTATTAAAATTTATGCAGATCTGTTAAAACAAACCTCTTTCTTTGATGTATTCTCTGTATACAAAAAAAAGCATAAATATTTTGTGATGACCGAGATGTGAAATGGGGTACCAATTACCATTTAATAGGGTATTAAAATTAGTGAAATGGAATGGGGTATCAATCACCACCGAAATATTACACATGTGTGATTTTCATGATTTAATGTGAAATGGACTTAAAATGGAAACAATTCATGGGCGGGAAAACCCATTATTTTTCATGAATTGTTTATCTCTTTTGCAAACTCCCCTTTTATATATATATATATAGAGAGAGAGAGAGAGAGAGAGAGAGATTTTGAGCAGATGATATGATTACAAAAAAATAAAAATATGAATGAACGGTGCAGTACCATCATTAGACGATAATTTTGTTAATGCATCATTGAAATAATTTTGAAAGTAACATAATTGGAATTCTATTTAATTCAATGATACAAGAAGAATGTTCTGTTATATAATAACCTTATAATGTATCAAGTGTTAAAAATATAATTATTTACAACAGTTTAATGAATATATAAATATTAGTAGTTTATATTTCATTATTAACAACATTTGATGCAAACTCCATACATAGTAGTTTACAAGCAATTATGTTCAATTTGGTATTTTATATATACATGTGTGTGTGTATGTGTGTGTGTGTAATATCAAAATTAGTTACATAAATATAAAAATTCTAGATAATGATTTAATAAGTTTGACAATTAAATAAATAATTATCAATAATAAATCATGAGTTAATGCAAATATTATTGTATTTATACATTTGTTTAATGTACAAAATATAATCAAAGTTGTATGGGGAAAAACAAAAACAAATCATAAATCATCTAATGTAAGTTTTAATAGAATTTTCTTTTTTGATTTATTGACTAAATAATTATTAATAAACATTTTATGGATTTGAAATCCATTCAATTGCGTTTTCGATTTTAAATTTTATGATTTTTATAAGACTACAGTATCATCAATTTCATGATTCTCGCTAATTTTATTAAATGATGCATTTCTATGAAATTGTATGAATTTGAGAGTTAAAGACACATTTACATAATCTCCTTCCAATCTTATTATAATCTATTATAATTTTATTTGATTTTCAATTATTTTATAAAAAAATTATGTTTTAGGGTATTTTTTAATTTAAAATATATCGAGTAATTATGTAGAATTAATTCTTCTTATTTAACTAACTTCTTAATTTTTATATTCTTTTTATTATTTTATAATATTTCTAAGATTTTTGATTATTTGATTTATTAAAGACTTTTTTAATAAAATGGTTAATGTTTATAATTGACGTTGTAAACAAATAAAATAATCAAGTTTACTTGACATCTTATGTGTCAATTTTTATTAAATAAATATTCAAATATTATAATATTACCATACATGTCATACAGTTTTTAAAAAAAAATATATGATTTAATATGGGTAAAAAAGAAAAAGAAATGCTACTATTAATTATTTAGCTTATTTATTACAGTAAATTATAATTTTAATTAGATATTACTTATCTTATGCAAAATTTTATTGCATCAAATTGCTATCATACTTTGTAAAATGCAATTTATTAATTTTATCCATTTTGACAATAAAATGACATCAAACTCTCTTTACATATTTGGTAAATTACTTGAATAATTTCAGTCCATAATTCTGAAAACAAATATATGAAAAGAAACAAAACATAACAATAATAATATATGAAAAGAAACAAAATATAATAATAATAATGATAATAATAATAATTACGGGTGTTAATTCGGTTATTAACCGGTCGGTTAATTAAACGACGGTTAAATTAACCGTCCGGCGCCTAATCGCAACCTAACCGGTCGTGAACCGATTAAGGTTACAGTTAGGTGCGATTAACTGAACAGGTGGTTAACCGCCGATTTTTTTTAAAATTTAAATAAAATCTGAAAAATTAGTCGTTACCGATTTCGGTTAACCGGTCGGTTAAACCCACCGATTAACCGGTTAACCGTCGGTTAAACCGCCAGAATTCTTTTTTTTTTTTAATTTCGGTTAATAACCGGCGGTTACGATTAGAGGTTTAACCTTAATCGTAACCTAACCGCCGGTGGCCGGTTAAATGTTACGGTTTTAAGCGAAACCGACGGTCAATGGTAACTGTAATCGGTCAACCAGTTACTAAATATCGGTTTAACAGTTAACCTTAACCTAATTAACATCTCTAATAATAATAACAACAGCCTAAAAAAAGAAAAAAAACACTTAAAATATTTTTCTAATCGAATAAATGATACAAATCCGTTTGACTGTTTTCACTGTTCATTACCTTTCTTCTATGGTTAATCCATCCAAAGTCCGTGGTTTGATTTATATGTTGGCGGCCCTACGAGCACAGTAGCTCTACATTTTACCAGCTATTGCATTTCGATCTCTTTTTAAATTTCCATAGTATCATTCTATACAGTTTATTTAATTCATTTTCGTCTCTTTCTGAAACGGAGAAAATGCATCACAAGAATTAGTTAGCTAATTTCCTTCTTATTGGGGCACTGATTTAGGATTGATAACGTGATGAACTTTTAGCCTTTTTCCGTTGAGTTAGAAAAAAAAGGCTGTTAAGGTAGTCTCAGAGATCTGGCTGTGTCGTGTTTGTGATTTGATATCAATGGGGATCTCAGAAGAGAGAGCTGTTGCCGTGATCATGGTGGGTGGACCCACTAAAGGTATAATCCTTTTTTAAAATTTTATTTTTTAATTTTAATTGCTAATTGTGCTTACTGTTTGATATTCGTATGATTTGATTTCTTCGGAGCAAACACTAGACCCTTTTCACGCATTCGGATCGTAATTATGAAGCTGGACATTTTTTTGGTCTCTTCTGGAAGTGAATTTTATTGTTGTGTAGGAAAATTAATCTTAGTTTTTTTTTTCTTTCTAATTTTTTATAGTTTATTTATGGATTGGGGAATGCAGGAACTAGATTCAGGCCATTGTCTTTCAATATTCCGAAGCCGCTTTTTTCGTTGGCAGGACAGCCAATGGTTCACCATCCCATTTCTGCTTGTAAACGGGTATGTTTGTTTATCATATGAATTGAAAATCCAAGTATGATCAACACTTCTAGTTGGATAGTTAATTCTTTAGTGTGGTTTTATGGCATATTAAAATTTTAACTGGAATTTTGTTTTTTCTAGATCCCAAATCTTGCACAGATCTACCTCGTTGGTTTTTACGAGGAGCGTGAATTTGCTTTGTTTGTGTCGTCTATATCGAATGAGCTTAGAGTGCCTGTCAGGTATTTACTGCGATTTATTTTATATTTGCTGTTAATTTTATAGTTACAGCAGTGCCACGGTGATTTACTGTTCTTCCTGTCTAATTTTTCTTGAATTAGATATTTGAAAGAGGAAAAGCCACATGGTTCGGCTGGTGGACTTTATAACTTCAGGGACCATATCCTGGAAGACAATCCGGTTCTTATTCAGTTTTATTCTCATTTTTTCTCGAAATATAGAAATTAAAGTACTGAAAAACCTTGATAATTTAATACTAGATTAATTAACTATCTCGCTTAAATAATATATTCGCCGGTCTCGACTTAGGAGCAATGTGTTAAATTAACATCTTGATTATTTAATTATCTCGCTAAATTAATAAATTATAGTGGTCTCGAGGCTATTAATTTATAGAGGTTCTACTGTATCTATCTTTTCTTTTTTTTTGTGTGTGCAAATTTATTTAATACTGGTCATGTGTTACCTGGCAGTCACACATTTTCTTGCTGAACTGTGATGTTTGTTGCAGTTTTCCACTGCCTGAGATGCTAGGTAATTAATTATTTGATGTTTATTCATCTTGCTTCGCTATTGTATAGCGTGAGGGTTAAAATCTGTTTAATTTTAGGCAATATCTCTTTACCTTTTCAAATATTAAACTTTTGTTTGTGGGTTACTTTTGCAGCGGCTCACAAAAGCTATGGTGGGATGGGAACGATCTTGGTGATTAAGGTTGGTAACTTTATATTAAGTTGCTTATTTTTCCTCATAAATATTATTTATCCGTTTCTTATTGATGCACGAGTGTTTTTGTTTTTTTTGCAGGTTTTTGCTGAGTCGGCACACCAGTTTGGGGAACTTATGGCTGATCCTGTTACGAACGAGCTGTTGCATTATGCAGAGAAACCTGAAACTTTTGTACGTCATAGTAATGAGATTGAACTAATATCTGGTTTGTGTTGCATGACTACAATTGATATTAAAACCGATTGTAATTTTTCTAAAACCAGATTAGTGACCGTATCAATTGTGGTGTGTACATATTTACCCCAGAAATATTTACAACTATTTATGGTGTATCCACGCAACGCAAAGAAAGAGATTAGTAAAACAGTGACACTTAATTCATGGTACTATTTGATATTTCTTGGTTGAGAAGTTCAAAACTTTGTGCTCAAGGAATCTGATATTATATTATTCTTTTTTTTTCCTTGTTTCTTTTGGAAAAGCACTCTATGTGTTCTTCTTGCTGATAATTCCTCACAAAAGCTAATGAAATACATTTTATATTTTGCATGCATGGAAATTAAAGGCCCTTATTGTTTTCACGAACAATGTGTGTACGTTTATGGGAAAAAGTTGGGTTCAAAATCATTTCTGCCCTGTCCACTTTTACTTCAAGCTGTGAATCTTTCCTGAAGTACACAAGAAATAAATATAAACGAGATGAATTCTAAGTTATTTATCATTTTATCTTCTTATTTATCCGGTAACATAGTTACCTTGTAAAAAAAAAAAAAAGAGTAACTCGTGCACCAATAATAAATGGATAAATAATATTTATGAGGAAAAATAAGCAACTTAATATAAAGTTACCAACCTTAATCACCAAGAT
>BMAC01000528.1:228894-271111 GCA_014905375.1 Phtheirospermum japonicum | reverse complement strand
TTATGAAGCTGGACATTTTTTTGGTCTCTTCTGGAAGTGAATTTTATTGTTGTGTAGGAAAATTAATCTTAGTTTTTTTTTTCTTTCTAATTTTTTATAGTTTATTTATGGATTGGGGAATGCAGGAACTAGATTCAGGCCATTGTCTTTCAATATTCCGAAGCCGCTTTTTTCGTTGGCAGGACAGCCAATGGTTCACCATCCCATTTCTGCTTGTAAACGGGTATGTTTGTTTATCATATGAATTGAAAATCCAAGTATGATCAACACTTCTAGTTGGATAGTTAATTCTTTAGTGTGGTTTTATGGCATATTAAAATTTTAACTGGAATTTTGTTTTTTCTAGATCCCAAATCTTGCACAGATCTACCTCGTTGGTTTTTACGAGGAGCGTGAATTTGCTTTGTTTGTGTCGTCTATATCGAATGAGCTTAGAGTGCCTGTCAGGTATTTACTGCGATTTATTTTATATTTGCTGTTAATTTTATAGTTACAGCAGTGCCACGGTGATTTACTGTTCTTCCTGTCTAATTTTTCTTGAATTAGATATTTGAAAGAGGAAAAGCCACATGGTTCGGCTGGTGGACTTTATAACTTCAGGGACCATATCCTGGAAGACAATCCGGTTCTTATTCAGTTTTATTCTCATTTTTTCTCGAAATATAGAAATTAAAGTACTGAAAAACCTTGATAATTTAATACTAGATTAATTAACTATCTCGCTTTAAATAATATATTCGCCGGTCTCGACTTAGGAGCAATGTGTTAAATTAACATCTTGATTATTTAATTATCTCGCTAAATTAATAAATTATAGTGGTCTCGAGGCTATTAATTTATAGAGGTTCTACTGTATCTATCTTTTCTTTTTTTTTGTGTGTGCAAAATTTATTTAATACTGGTCATGTGTTACCTGGCAGTCACACATTTTCTTGCTGAACTGTGATGTTTGTTGCAGTTTTCCACTGCCTGAGATGCTAGGTAATTAATTATTTGATGTTTATTCATCTTGCCTTCGCTATTGTATAGCGTGAGGGTTAAAATCTGTTTAATTTTAGGCAATATCTCTTTACCTTTTCAAATATTAAACTTTTGTTTGTGGGTTACTTTTGGCAGCGGCTCACAAAAGCTATGGTGGGATGGGAACGATCTTGGTGATTAAGGTTGGTAACTTTATATTAAGTTGCTTATTTTTCCTCATAAATATTATTTATCCATTTATTATTGGTGCACGAGTTACTCTTTTTTTTTTTTTTTTTTTGCAGGTTTCTGCTGAGTCAGCATACCAGTTTGGGGAACTTGTGGCTGATCCTATTACAAACGAGCTGTTGCATTATGCAGAGAAACCTGAAACTTTTGTACGTAATAGTAATGAGATTGAACTAATATCTAGCTTTTTGTTGCATGACTACAATTGATATTAAAACTGATTGTATTTTTTCTAAAACCAGGTTAGTGACCGCATCAATTGTGGTGTGTACATATTTACCCCAGAAATATTTACAGCTATTTACGGTGTATCCACGCAACGCAAAGAAAGAGGTTAGTAAAACAGTGACACTTAATTCATGGTACTTTTTGATATTTCTTGGTTGAGAAGTTCAAGATTTTGTGCTCAAGGAATTTGATATTATATTATTCTTTTATTTTTTTTCTTGTTTCTTTTGGAAAAGCTTTCTATGTGTTCTTCTTGCTGATAATTTCTCACAAAAGCTAATGAAATACATGTTATATTTAGCATGCATGGAAATTAAAGGCCTTTATTGTTTTCACGAACAATGTGTGTACGTTTATGGGTAATGAGTTGGGTTCAAAATCACTTGACTTTCAAATTTACAACCTTAAGCTATATATCTATAGACATATATGGCCAAAAAAAAGAGCAAGCATCCTGAGTATTAAAGTTTTTAGCTGATTAATTATGTTTGTAATCTATATGTTTGTTCTTTTGGTGTTTATTTAATTTAATTTTTCTAAATTTGCAGCTATACTAAGGCGTGTAACCAGCTTCGAAGCACTTCAACCTGCCAATAGGTAAAACCCCAAATTGTTTTTTTTAAGGAAACTTCATTCCAACGGATTATACATACATATATATATATATATATATATATTTCAATATTGTCAAATTTTGAATAAAAAAAGGTTTTCAAGATTGATTTTCTACTTATTATATCTTCTGGTTTCCTGTAAATTGGCAGGAATTTACCAACAGATTTTGTAAGATTGGATCAAGATATTCTATCACCCCTTGCTGGGAAAAAGAAATTTTACGTATACGAAACCAAGGATTTTTGGGAACAAATAAAAACACCTGGGTAAGCTAAAGACGTTAGTCTATATATGTTTCTTTCTCGACTAATACATTAAGTTCGTGTCCCACCTGACAAGATCTTTTTATTGTGTAGAATGTCTTTGAAATGTTCCGGGCTCTATCTTTACCAATATAGATACACGTCACCACATCTTTTGGCAAGTGGAAATGGTTTAAAGAATGCTACCATTTCTGGCGACGTATATATTCATCCTTCTTCAAAAGTTCATCCGACTGCAAAGGTAGTCTGAATCTAACGTGTTATTTTCTCCAGTTGTTTGTTGATGCTAACCAATGTAATATACACCAATATTCATTACTGTGATACATTAAAGGGATTATTACTAAAACTACCCTTGAGGTTTGGCTTAATTACAAAAAAAATAGCTAAAATTATAAATTACAAAAACCACCTTTGAGGTATACATTTATCTGCGCCTGCCGTTGACATCATCAAATATTTTTACTATTAACATCCCCCAACATTTCTAGTTATTATAAATAACCCAAGCTTTTCTTGCATTTTACTATTGTATCCTTCAACGTTTTTAAATATTGCAAAAAGGCAGACAAATAATTGGGTCTTATTTATAATATTTTGAAAAAGTTGAGGGGTGTGAAATTGTGAAATATTTAATAACATCAGTTAATTCTGCCACGTCATCCAACGGTTGGGGTAAAATGTAAGACGAAATCAAACTTTAAGGGTAGTTTTGTAATTTTCCCGGTTAGCTGGGCAAGTCATATTTGAGATATTGATAGTAGTTGCTCTGGTGTAGCTTATGTATCGACTGTACTTGGTACATCCCATCAAATGTACTCATTATTTGCTTCTTTCTTTTTTTCGTAACTGCCTATGCTTATTTGTGTGTTATCTGCTGTGAAACAGATTGGGCCGAATGTCTCAATCTCAGCCAATGCTCGGATAGGAGCTGGTGTGAGGCTTGTTAGCTGCATTATTCTTGATGATGTCGAGATCAAGGTAATTAATTACCTTAATTACAGTTATCAAATATTAATATGATGTCCTGGGATCATTTAACTCAATTTTTGTTATTATTTTTAATGCTTGTGTTTGTTAGGAAAATGCTGTTGTAATTCATGCGATTGTTGGATGGAAATCTTCCATTGGAAGGTGGTCCAGGGTCCAGGTAAGCAGTCTATCCGGCACACATAGTCATTTGCCAGTTTTATGATTAATTAGTCGGCAACAATGTGTTTGCTCGTTTCGTTTCCGTGTTTTCGTTCTTGCTATCTCGACGTGTTTCCTAAGCCCAGGCACTGTATTTCAGGCTTCAGGAGATTACAACGCAAAGCTAGGAGTTACAATTCTCGGTAATTCTTTTTTCCCCCCTTATATTAATTGCAACAATGTTTTTATTATACCAGATATATGTTATGTGTACAATAATGACATCATCTTGTACATGTGGCATTCGCGTAGCGAATTGAAACGCTAGATGAAGCAATATGATTAGTAATAAAACATCAAATTATTTATTTATTTTATTACTATTTATTTTTTTGGGAACCAGGTGAATCTGTGATAGTAGAAGATGAAGTTGTAGTGACCAACAGCATTGTACTTCCAAACAAGACTCTTAATGTTAGTGTTCAAGAAGAAATCATACTGTAATAGTGTAATACAATACATCAACACTTTCAAATCTAGACCTCGGACCTGGGGTTCGATTTCCACCATACTCACCCCTGAATATGTACTCAAATATCATCAAATAACTATAGGTTTTAATTCCTTTATTCATTTCTTAATAAATTGTTTCCATTTAGTCACTCTCTAATTTGTACATTTGACATATTACTCAGTTTAATAAAAATAAAAGGTTCGATTATTTGATTGGCGAAAGGGAACTTGTTCCTTGATGTCCCAATTATCACACACTGGTTCGCATGTTCCATTGGATCTCAGTCTCACACTGACTGAACCTTTTTTGTTTACAATATTCTTAAGTGTTACCTTGTTTCCAATTTATTTTTTGGGCTAACCAGATAGTTTATTTATTGCTTGTCATTGACGGTAGATTTAGTGTGTGTGTGTGTGTTTATTATCATTTTAAAAGGTAGTACAACCACATTTTATTCAACGGGATCAGTTCATTTCCATACCTATATTTCCTCACTAGAAATAAAAACATGTCCATTTTTCTTTCATTGTTTTTTTTTCCTTTTTATTTCTTAAATACATAAATCATGTTTATTTTACTTGATATTGAAAAAAACTACGTGTGCTTAACATCTCACTATTTTCAAACAAACAATGAGACGTGCTACATAATAATTATTATAATAAGTTGATATTCAAACCTAAATATTCAAAATAGACCTATCAATATCAATTTTATCACTTTCTTTTTCTTGGAAAAATCTCAATAAACACAATCAAACAAATGTACCAACATTTTACACCTAGAGATTATTGATCAAATAAATAAATAAATAAAATTACAAGCAATATGTTCGTTTTTACACAAGTTTCAATAGGAATTAAGTAGTTAGAAATTTATAACGAAACCAAAAAATAAAAATAAAAGTTCTTCCTTAGGGATGAAATTATAGATAATAAGTGAACTTAAGAAATTGTTTATTGCTCGTTGATTTAAGATTTGTGGCTGCGATTCTCACCAATATCTCCTCACGAAGTCATATTAAATAAAATAATGATAATAATAAGTGAATGTTACACTAAACTAATGAACACGTTGGTTCAATTAGTTTTCATTAAATACCAAAATCTAAATGAATTTTAAATAAGAACTTGTGATGGTCACAAAAAGGCCATATAACGTATGGTTCGATAATTATTTAATAAAATAAAAAAATGCTACAGCCATTACTGCGCAGAGGCAAGGCCATGAAATGTCTTCTTCTCAACCAAGCATCACTCTTCTCCATCTCCCCTCCAAAATATCCCAATTCTAGATATCACTATCAAATTCTCAACCCCCAAATTTCTCCTCCTCATTCACTGGTACTCAGCACTCACATTTGAAAGTTTACTTTCGTGGAACAATATCGCCTGATTGATGGTCTTTTGTTTTTCGGTTGTGGATTCAGGGTTTTTGGAGTTTGAATTCGAGGATCAATTCACGTGATTATTGTTCGATTTCGAGCTCTGGAGTGAAATCAATGGCGTCGGCGAAAATTGTACGCGACCCAGCGTCTATATCCTACTTAAATCAGCGCGAAGCTGCGGAAATTGATGAAATCCTCATGGGCCCACTTGGGTTTAGCGTTGATCAGCTGATGGTCAGTCTCTCTTTTTTTTTTTGCCTGCTTTAGGTTCGGATCATTGAGGTCCTATGGTTGAATTTTGTATATTTCTCAATGCAGGAATTAGCTGGTTTGAGTGTGGCCACTTCAATTGCCGAGGTTACGCTTTCACCTTTAATCTAATGACCTATTAGAAAGGATTATTAACATTTCTAGGTAAACATGTTGCTCAGGTCTATAAGCCGGCTGAACATAACCGTGTTCTTGCTATATGTGGTCCCGGGAATAATGGTGGCGATGGTCTTGTAGCCGCTCGTCATTTGCACCACTTCGGATATAAACCATTCATTTGTTATCCAAAACAGACTGCTAAGGCTCTGTACAATGGGCTGGTTACGCAGGTATTGGGCATTAACTCTAACTTAACTTGAACAAAATAACATAATTTTGCAGCACGACTCATGTGTGAGTTTTTGTAGTTAGAGTCACTGTCCATTCCTTTCATATCAGTGGAGGATCTGCCAGCGGATTTGTCGACAAGCTTTGATATTGTAGTGGATGCGATGTTTGGGTTCTCATTTCATGGTAGGCTTAACTATTTTCAATTCTGTTATTTCAATTAAATTCGAGCCTGTATACGTTTAAGTGGGATATCAGTTCTAGTGTAAATACACTGGGGTGATGTTGTGGAGGTAGGAGTGGATTTAATTCAACTTATTTTAATGATCAATCCATGGTAATGCAGATATTGGAGTTATTTTGAAAAAGCAACTAATTAATTTTTCCTTTTATGGGTTGTTTTTTGTAATGAAATTATATGCCAACCCTACTTATTTTCGTAATTTATTTTTAGGGCATTTTTTTATGTATTCATAGGTTGCATTAAGGCCAATGAGTTAAAAAAAAAAAGAAAACTAATTAGTGATATACGGGTTGTATTTTATTGTGCTAGCTTCAATTTAGTCCAACATAATGTCTGATAAAATACTCTTCAACTCGTCCAGGCAGCCCAAGGCCTCCTTTTGATGATTTGATACAAAGATTGGTCGTGTTAGAAAATCCCAACAAAAAGAATGAGAAATCAACTGTTATAGTCTCTGTAGATATCCCATCTGGATGGCATGTTGAAGAAGGTGACCTTAGTGGCAAAGGCATTAAACCTCACATGCTTGTATGTATCTACATTGACAAAAAATTTCACATTTTCTTTTCGCACATCTTGAAGATGGTCTTTTATTTTTCCTCCTCTCTCTCACGCATCTGTTGTTCATAGGTTTCGTTAACTGCTCCTAAGTTATGTGCCAAGAGGTTTTCGGGCCCACACCACTTTCTTGGAGGTAGATTTGTTCCTCCTTCCATTGCAGAGAAATTCAATCTTGACCTTCCGGACTATCCCGGAACTTCGATGTGTGTGCGTATTGGAAAGCCTCCACGAGTTGACATATCAGCTCTTAGAGAGAATTATATTTCCCTCGAGTTTTCTGAGGATCACGCTGAAGCTGATCCCTTTGTTCAGGTATTAATTACTTCATTTAAAACAGTATTGCTGGTTCATCTAAAGTTTCTGATGTTTACATAACCAGCCAGTTGCATATATTCTGTGATTTTCCCTAAAGTTTCTTGTATGATCTGTTTGTGGCATAAAATTTAATTTATTTTTTAATCCTGTAGTTCCAAAAATGGTTTGATGATGCCGTGGCGTCAGGCATGAAGGAACCAAATGCTATGGCCCTTTCCACAACCGGCAAGGATGGAAAACCGTAAGTTTCTTATTTTCAACCTGACTTGTTTGTCCACTGAGGTATTTTTTCTATAATTATTTGAGAGTAATTTTGAAAAATAAGTGTAAAGCTAAACCTCAGAGGTACTTTTTGTAATCAACCCTTATTTTAACTTATAAATCTTTCTTAAGTTGCTATGACATTTTTCTAGTGTGGGTGAACTGGTGGTGCTCTAAATCAACTTTAGGAGTATGATTTCATTTTATTTATTTGTGTTAAGTGAATGAGGCCATGTTCTATATGTCTATGAAGCATGCGTTCCAATATATGGAAGCAAGTACTTATTTTCACTTATCCGAGGCATATCTGCAATTAATATGATATTAAACACCCGATTAGTTGCATGTGGTCGTACCAGGAAACTTAACTTTATTAAGTTTTCATATTGCGAAGTTGGCACTGATATATATTTGCATTACTTTGCCACAGCTCATCAAGAATGGTACTGCTGAAAGGATTCGATGCAGATGGTTTCGTCTGGTAAATTAATTCTACTCTTTTACGATCACGTGGGCCGTACATATTGCCTTAATCTCTTATCTTCTTCTTAGGTACACGAATTATGAAAGCCAAAAGGCTCATCAATTATCAGAAAATCCTCAAGCTGCTATCCTATTTTACTGGGATGCTTTGAATCGCCAGGTATCTTTCCAGGGATAATTACAAACGCACCCTTAAGGTTTGACCTATTTACAAAAAAAAAAAATATAACTTTAAAAATTACAAAAAGTACCCCTGAGGTTTGATTCGGTGTTAAAATTAAGGGGCGAACTGTAATATTTCATAAATGTGAAGGGGGGTTTTGTAATGATTTTTGCTTTTGAAGGGGTAAATCTAAAACAAAGTAAAATCTCATGCGTATTTTTATAATTTTAAACGTTAGCTGGGGGTTTTGTAATTAGGTCAAACAACTCAAACCTCAAGGGTACTTTTTGTAATCAACCCTGTTTTTAATTAAATTCCATCCAAGTGCCATGGAGCTTTATTAGAACTATTAAAAAGTACATCATATTCATTTTCTTTATCTTCATTTCATATTCGTGGCTTTAGGTAAGAATCGAAGGGCCAGTGCAAAAGGTGTCCGATGAAGAATCTGAGCGGTACTTTCACAGCCGTCCCAGAGGAAGTCAGATTGGAGCAATAGTTAGCAAACAGGTAATTTTTTGTCTGCTCTTTGAAATTTACTCTCTGAGATGCTTTGTGAAAATCATCGAGATATATCTCTTGTTTTACTCCAGAGTACTGTAATCCCTGGAAGGCAGCTTCTCTACCAACGACAGGAAGAGCTGGAGGCTAAGTACTCGGATGGGTTAGTTAATTCATCCAAATAACTTAATTTGCTTAATATTTCTGAGTAGTGTCTAATTATGATTAGTCTCTCAAGGAGTAATGAATCAGGGAGATCTTGATAATAATATATATGAAGATTTATTGCTATGAAAATTAAATAAACGATTAACCAGAAGCTATTAATTGGATATCATTTCATTTTGAAAAAATTGGAAATGAGAGAGAAAGTGATACAAGAGTGGGGGAATAGTAAATTTATGGAAAAATGTGTAATAATGATTGATGATTGACTAACTTATTTTAAAAAATAGATTGAAGTAATTGGTGGGAGAAAAAAGTGAAAGTGAGTTAAAAACATAACTTTTGAAATCCTATCAAGAAAATCTTTAAAAAAGAAAATTTGAAAAAAAACTTAAAATAAAAATATATCCAAGCGCAACAACTTTCCCTATAATCACTGCCTTCCTAACTCTTATTGGCAACCTTATATTTATATTAGACTTACAATTATAAAAGGTAATTAAGAAAATAATGAGTGAGCCTTTAAATCTAAGCCAATTGATATATAGCTATATTTGATGTCATTATCATCAAATAGGCTGATTATTCCTTTTGCCACTTTTGTTAAATCTCTACTGCAAAAATCCATGTTGCATGCAGAAGTACGGTTCCGAAACCTAAATACTGGGGAGGATATAGACTCAAACCAGAGCTTTTTGAGTTTTGGCAAGGACAGCCATCTCGCTTACATGACAGGTAATATATTGTGAAACTTTTACATTGCTCGTTATTGACCTTTGTCCATTGTTATGAGAATTTTGATGTTCAAATAAGCCTCGTAAACTTCTTTTAGGTCGAGAATTTGTAAAGCTTTATTATGAAAAATCATCGCCTTTTTGATTACGTGCCCCTGTATGTATCATCTCATTGACAGGTTGCGTTACGCTCCAGAGAGTATTGATGGAAAGAAAGTATGGAAATTTGTCAGATTATCTCCGTGACTAGTATTCACATCATCCTCGTTATGAAATCATAGTTTGTTTGTTTTGTAAAATGTGTTTCTTGGTTGATTTATTCTTCTTTCCATGCTTGAACGAGTTATTTCGTAGCAAGGTGTAGACAAATGGTGGAACAACTGTATACTAGCTGATTGAACAGTGTTTTATACCTGAGAAATAATGATTTGTTATGTGCCTTTAGAAGTGATTGTTGACCAAAGCAACCCATCATTCTCCAGATAGAGGCCAATTTTGTTACTGTATTATCTGGGCTAAGAAATTAATACTTTAGAAGTACAACGTTAATGAATTCTGAAGTGGTAAATGTTTATTTCAAACTTGCTTTGAAGCACACGATATGTTCCTTCCTCGACTACTTTCAAGTTTAGGACTCTCGGCGCTCGCGCACACACACACACACACACTATATATATATATATATATATATATATATATATATATAGAGAGAGAGAGAGAGAGAGAGAGAGAGAGAGATCACAAAATTGTTTGCAGCCTTATATTATTAGCCTGTTACCACTGAACAGGAAAATTTAAGAGTCCACGGCATCAGAGTGAATAAAATTGTTGACTAATTTATCAGCAACACACATGCCATATTTTTTCTACTAGTGCCTATCCATGCAAGCTTTTTGTACCTCCACAAATGATAATTACCGTTTAGAGCGGATTGGTTACATGTGAAACTATTGCGAATTTTATAAAGCGTTTACATGGGTACAATATATAGATGAAAGGTTGTTAAGTTGCCCATCATTCGCGAGAGAGTAACAAATTCTTGATAACTTGTGAAACATGTATTACTAACGAAATTTAAGGCCTAACTCACAGTAAATACTTTCCATAATAATAATAATCTCTTAGCTATATATATATATATATATATATATCAATGTATACCGAAGAACTCTTTGACTGAATACCTTGAAAAAACATATGTAGAAATTGATTTTGACTACGTATAAAATTAAAGTTATTACCTCTCATTTATACTAACACAGTCTTTGTAGCCGATGAATATGTTTATATTATCAATGACTCGTATATTTGGTCCAATTCTATCGTTTATCTAAACCTTGCAAGAAATTAATAATGAAAATATATCCTTGTAATTCTCATTATTGAAAAATCAGTGTTTACAAAGGAGCCATGCTTATTATATAGACGCAGAAAACATAACAAAAATCAAAGGCATCTAAAAACAACATCGTTTGCACTTATTAATAAAACGACATAGTTTTATTATCCATCTATTTATATAATCAGAAATAGAAACATGTAATATGACTTCATGCTGTAGTCTCAGCATCACATACTGCGACCTCAACTAAGTTGAGACCTCAACCTCAGCGACCTGAGCAACCTTATGCTGAGACCTCATTCTCAGCGACTTGAGCGACCTCATATTTCATCATAAACTTATCCATTAAAGTATTTTTTAAACATAGTTTAAAATAATATATATATATATATATATATATATATATATATATATATATATATATATATATAATATCTTTGTAGAACTTGGGATTAAAATTTAATTGACCAGTTTTTACTAATTCCGGTGCGAGGTAGAGCAATTGGTAGCTCATAACCTTGACGTCATGGGTTTAAATCTAATCTCCATAACAGTCCTTTTTATTTTAACCAAAAGTCAAAGGTTTGGACTCAGTGAGAGACTAACGAATCCAAAATCAACTAGGCCAGATCACGAGAGAGTATACCATGAAGTCAAGTGCATCTTGTAAGGTGTATTTGTAATTTAATTTATCATAGCATATAATTGGTATATATCATCACATATAACTGGTACATATCATTACAAGTAAAAGAAATTCTAAATCTAAATTTTAAAATCCTAAAATTAAAAAAAATAAACCTAAAACAAAAAATTAAACACTAAAAATAAAAAATTAATCCCTAAAATGAAAAATTAAGCCCTGGAATTGAATATTAAACTCTAGGGGCATTGACCATATACTCTGATAGGAGAATAAATTATCCCAAATACTCTAGTATTTTTTTCACTTACTAGTTACTCAATTTTACCTACATAAGAGACTATAATATCCTCACATATCAATTACTCCCTTTTCGTTCACGCACCCCCACAATCTCTCCACATATCAAGACTGCTCCGGATTCAGCCCTAGAAAAGCGATCATGGGGAATCTCCGTTTCATACTAATCATGATCGTGAATGACCAAAACTTCACCGAAGCAACCCAATTTCTCCCCTAATATATCAGGGTTCGGTCAAATTTACGATTGTGAGTATCATTGGTTTGATTTTGTAGACTGGATTTRATTATTTAAGGGATTGGGGGTTCAAGAATACATGAAGTACTAATTTTGATCATAAACTTTCAKTAGTGGAGTTGGGATGAATGGGGAAAACGAAAAGCCAAACAAAAAGGTAAGAATTTTAGTTTAATTAATTTTTCACTGTAGTACTGAATTTATTTAATTACTTATTGCGCTTACTATGTTTTGTGGGGATGAATCTTAGTGGGGTTTCGGTTGGAGGAAAGAAGCCTAAAAAAACTCAATAAGTATTTGAATTGTGTTTTTTTTTTAATATTTGTACACTTAGTTGAGGGGTTTTAATTCTCCTAAAATTTCATACTATAGTTATGAGTTGCATTAGAATTGTTTATACCAGCAGACCTAATTCCATACTAACTAATTCTAGAAGTCAAATTGAAATCRCATGATATTAAAATGTTTAGTATGTCACAACATGTAGTTAGTAAGAAATTAGGGCGTTAATATATTTTATGTAAATATGATTTTTTTTAAAGCTCTATGTATGATACCAGAATTAAAAAAAATGCTCTATTTAAAAAAAAAAAACTATCTAGTATGAAATCTCAAATCTAGCCAATGAATGAATTGAATTCCATACTAAAAAAGCAAATGCAAATGAACTCCATACTCATACATTCTACGTGCATTTATTTTATACTAATTCACAAAAGATAGACAAGAATTCCTTACTAAATTGAACTAATTTCCTGCACTGCATTTCATATCACCTAAATTTCTTGCACACTATCTATTTAGCAAATGTGAACTAGGTTAGACTCACGTTAAATTTGAGGAACTAGACTGGGTAAATTGAATTTCATCATAGTAGTACGAATCGAATATTACATACTGCACATTTTTTCAATTAAACAAAGTGTAGGATGTAATGTTAGAGTAGTATGAAATAAAGAAGAGTAGTCTAAAATTACTCTGTTCTACCCATACACATTTGCAGAGTAGTATGGAATTGTAATTGATTCCATACTACACACAAAATATTAGTTTAGAAAAATAAAGAGTAGGTTGTAATGTTATAGGGTATCCTGTTAGAGGGTAGTACTTATTTCATACTAATCATAATAAACCGGGATGAATTTCAAACTAAGCTCTGTAATTCCAAACTTTTTCCATTAAAACTTGTATTATTTCATATCAAGCTCTGTATTTCCATACTATTTCATGTAATGTACCTGAATTTTATACTAAGTTGTATTTCGTGCTATTTCATACAAGCAAACATTAATTTCATAATATAGTGAATTCTATACTACTTCATGCAGATAAATTTGAATTTTATACTAAACTAAGTTTCTTAATAATACAACATGATTATACATTTATTTTTTTTTCTTTATCGAGTAATTTTATTTTCTTAATGAAGGGACAATTGCGTAATTTTTGTGTTACATTACGCATCACATATTGCAAAGAAGATGTGCCCCAAAGAGAGGTGGCGAATGGATTCAAGGTTGATATGATTGAAGCGATCACGTTGAAACTATGATCTTGGATGGTTGTTGAGCATGTCTTGACTAGCCTAGTTTTATTATCTTCATACTTATTCTTTGAACGAATCAGTATGACAGGTTTGATTTTGTATAGTTTATATTGTTGGCTAGTGTTGTGCTAATAATTATAGGTATGAAATTTGTATATTCTTGATAGATTTTTGTAGTTTTTTGTAAGTAGTTAGAAACTGGTATATATGGCCTTGAAGCATTTTGCCCAATAATTGATTGTTTGTGATCAGCTTGGGGATATTTATGACTTTTTGTGTAACAATGCAAGTTGTTTGTCTTATTCAATCTTGTTGTTCTTGATTTTGTATAGTTTATTGTTGCTTGTTATTTCACTGGAACTCAATTCCATACAAACTAGTACAAATATATTCATAAATCTTCTACTACATACTTATTGAACATACAAAATATATACTAATTGATTGTGATCTGTTGAATAATTTTGTACTAAATGAAATATATACAACTAATTACTGCCTATCTGGCTCATTTCTTGTTCGCTATTATCATGCTAACAAATATATAAATCATATTATTACATACTAGTCTGTAATTTTAAATTTCATACTATACTATTATACACTAACTAGGAACATATTGCATACTAACAAAAAAGCTAAGCATATAATTCCATAATAGCTACAATATACTGATTACAGTCATTTGTTTTCACACTGAACATTCGCCGTCCATAGAAATAAAAGAAAAGAAAAGATATTGCATACTAACAAAGAAGCTAAGCATATAATTCCATAATAACTGGTATATTTATTTTGACGATAATGTATAAAAGAAAAGAAAGACAAAGGAAAGAAAGAAATATGAAATATTAGGTTAGGGCATTATAGACAATTTATGCTGTAATTTGTAATTTAATGGGATAAATTTAACCTAAATGGTATGAAACTTAGTTAGGTGATTATATGGTAATTAATGGGTATAATATTGTACTAAATGGGAATTTTCCCTAAACTCTAAATCCTTAATTACTATCATATATCATCACACATAACTGACACATATCATCACATATAACTAACACATATCATCACATATAACTCACATAATGATAAATTTTTGTCCGGACCCTAAAATAGAAAATTAAATAAAAAAATAAAAAATAAACCTTAAAATGAAATATTAAACCCTAAAAATGGAAAACTAAAGTCTAAAATGTAAAATTAAACCCTAAAATGGAAAGGTAAACCTTAAACTCTCAATTTTTGACACATATTATCACGTATAACTGTCATATATCATCACGTAAAACAGGGTACACTTAGCAAGGTGCACACAGGTGCACCATGAATTGACCGAGCTAGCCCCGAAAAAGATATTATAGTATAAGAATTTTTTGGTAAATGTTTAGAAATTAAGGGTATTATAAATAAAATATTAAAACTTGGGTGAAATGTAATATCCAAAAAGGTTGTCGTTTATTAAGACCTAGACAAATAAGAAAGAATCAGGGATAAATATAAACTCTACCCAACCCACGAATTATTTTTTTCTATTGGAATGATTCACCCGTTAATATTTGGTGCTCGGTATTGGTAGTTATCTTTTGAAATAGAAATTGAGGGTAAGTTTTAATATATTTCATTTCATTTCTCTCTCTTTGTCATCATGGCATTGTTTCACTTTAGGTACATCTGAATCTTTTAGTTTGATAAATCTGTTTTATGCTCGTTTTGTTTATCAAATTTGTGTTTAAATATCTTGCGACATGCTATCTCTCTGACATTTTAGGCCGTAGATTGTGTCTATAATTCGTTTGGAGATCTTGGTTCTTTCCATGAGGGTATAGCTATTTGTCAGCACGTATATAGTCTCTTAGTTACTTAAATATATTTTAGACGTAAAAAAATGTATTTTGTATGAAATCCGTGAACCGAAATTACCATTCTGACCTCACACATCACAATTTACACACACCAACTCTTCGCACACACCCCAGTCCAGAAACTCTCCTCTTCTTCTTTGATCATTTGTTACTGTAAATAAATAAATAGAATAGAATAAGGAGCTGATGCTTCACCCATCCACTGTGAGCCCGATTATCAATTTTGCTATAAATTCAAGAAACAATGGAGGACCAAGAAGCAATATCCTTTTTGACACAGCAACAGGCTGCGGAAATTGATGACTTACTAATGGGCCATCTTGGTTTCAGCATCGATCAGCTTATGGTTCGTCTCGTTCTTATAATAGTTACAAAAATTCTGTTTTTCAAGTCCCGGTTTATTTTTATTTTATTAATAATTATAATTTATCCTTTTAAGCTTGGAGATGGAATTATTTGAACCACTGGTTTATGTATGATTTGCTTTTGTTTTGTATGTGGGTTCTTAAACTGCAGGAGCTGGCTGGTTTGAGTGTTGCATCTGCAATAGCTGAGGTGATTAGTTGTTTTCAAGCTGTATATTTATTCGCTTTAATTTCTTTCCTTTTTTTTTTAATTCTCATTCTGGGGTCAAAGAAACAATTTACTTCAGAAATTATAATTACGCTGTTGATGGAGTTCGTGGTGATTTGTTGATTTTGTAATGATTGTATGTAACTATGTATGATCATGTTTGCTGAATTTGAACTTTCCAGAATTCTCAAGTTTTAATGAATCCAAACTCTTGAAAATTTTCCCTTTTGAAAGTTTCTACTTCAGAGTTCACATCCCTTTTCAAATAGGAAAGATCAAATTATTTTAGATTTGCAAATTTAGCATATAGGTAATATATACTTAAAATTTCGAGTTATGACAGGTGTACAAGCCGAGCAAATATAACCGTGTACTCGTAATGGAAACAACGGTGGTGATGGTCTTGTTGCCGCTCGTCATTTGCATCATTTTGGATATAAGCCGTGCATTTGTTTTCCCAAACGTACCCCAAACCCTCTTTTTCCCCGTCTTCTCACTCAGGTAGATAATAATATAATAATAAATCATGTTATTTTACTTACATTACCAGAAATTCTCACTCATGGTTATAACTTTTGTAGCTTGAGTCATTGTCAATTCCTTTCCTTCCCGTAGAATGTATGCCTCGAGAGTTACTAAAATTCGATGTTTTAGTTGATGCAATATTTGGCTCTCCCTTTCAGGGTAAATAACTATTCTTTCTTTTAGTTCACCTCATAATTTTTATTAAGCTTATAAATGAATGTGGTTATTTGTGCAACTTTCATAGGAAAAAATCCTGGGCCACCTTTTGACGATCTGATACATAGCATGTCGTCTTTAAGAGAACATTCTCCAGTCATCATTTCTGTAGATATCCCTTCTGGTTGGCATGTTGAAGATGGAGATTTAAGTGGTGAAGGCATTAAACCCGACATGCTGGTAGAATAAAAATAAAATATCTGGTGATGATTTTTGTATAGGGTGAATTAGAAAAACTACCTCTGAGGTTTAGCCTCAAAAAAAAATAAAAACATTATCTTTTAAAACTACAATTACATATACCCCATTCATAGAAACAAATATAAGGCAACTGGTGTCTTTTTGTAATTAGGCTAAACCTCAGGGGTAAAATTTGTAATTAACTTTTGTATATTTTTCAAATTTTCATATTTTCCTGTATATAACAATGTATGATCCACCTCAAGAGTGAAACTTAAAATACCTCGTATGTAGGTTTCTTTAACTGCTCCGAAGCTTTGTGCTAAAACGTTTCGTGGTCCCTACCACTTCGTGGGCGGACGATTTGTACCTCCATTTATCGTTCAGAAATATAAGCTTAAGCTTCCATCTTATCCCGGAACTTCGATGTGTGTCCAAATTCGGATGTTGCCTCAAGTTAACGTTAAGGCTGATGATCCTTTTGTTCAGGTGAGGAACTTTAACGATTTACGGCTATTAGAAAAAGTGATTCCTGCAGAAAAAGTTTATGTGACTTTATTATTTTCTTTGAGGGTATGATACAATAAGAATATTGATGATCTTGCAGTTCCGGGTTTGGTTTGATGATGCAGTTTCGGCAGGTTTGAAGGAACCGAATATTATGGCCCTATCAACTGCCAGTAAAGATGGAAACCCGTGTGTTTCTTAATTGCATTTGTTTTCTTTTTTTTACAAGTAATACTTAAACAGATGCAACACAAGCTTACGGATATTTTTTATGCTTGTAAATGTCGATTGTGTAAGTTGTATTTTGAAAAGAAAATGCAATTTCGTGATAATGCCTCTTTGATTCTTTTTATTGACTTTTGTTAATTTGCTATTATAATACTGTTTTGTAATTATGTTGATATTGTGTAATTCGTGCAGTTCATCACGCATGGTCCAATTAAAGGAGGTTAACCAAGGAGGGTTTGTCTGGTCAGTTTTTTGTAAAAGTTGACTAAATGCATTTCAGTGTACCACAGGCACACCTGATCTCATATTTCATGTATCTATTTATTTTCCTGTGTAACAATATGTTATTTCACAAATTTGCAGGTGCAGTAATTATGAAAGTCGAAAAGGGCGTGAAATATCTGAAAATCCTCATGCAGCTCTTCTTTTCTACTGGAGTGCCCTGAATCGCCAGGCAATTGCTATTTATATTTTACTTTTTCTTTTTTTTTAAATGTTGTTTTACTATTTTTAGTTTGTTGTGAACAAAAAGGTGCAAGTGAATGCAGTTAGTTCTTGGATAAGACCAACTAAGATGTTTAATTTATAAGCAGCACATTCTCTGGATAAGATGTTTGATGTAATTTCCAGGTAAGAATTGAAGGGTTTGTGCAGAAAGTTACTGATGAAGAGTCGGAGCAATATTTCTGCAGCCGTCCACGAGAAATTCAAATTGCGCCAGCTGTTAGCAATCAGGTCTATCTTTCACTCTTGAGTTCAATGCCTTTTCGACTTGTTTATTCAGGTCCCAAGTTTCTCGACTTGTTTATTCAGAGCACTGAAGTTACAGGAAGGGAATTTCTTCAACAACAATGTAAAGAAATGGAGGAAAAATATCCCGAGGGGTCGGTAATTTCCACTTTTGATATAAAAAATTGCAACATATTTTGATTCAAAAAATTGAAAATCGTGTTCGTGTCATTTTCAGAAGTATGATTCCCAGGCCCCAGCACTGGGGAGGGTACAGACTCATACCAGAGAGATTCGAGTTTTGGCAAGGAGATGAATCGTCCTTACAGATAAAGTAGTTGTTCTTTTCTCTTGTTCGTGTCTAACAAATTTCAGCCTCAAAGATGATAGTCTTATCACTTGATATTTTCAACTTCAACATTCTGTAAAGAATTCAATAAATATATTATCTATGCCGATGTTTGGCCATGGTAAATATTCATTCGTGTTTTCTGATAACAGGTTGCGATATTTTACGGAAGACATTGATGGGAGAAAAGAGTGGAGAATCGTCGTCCAATAGCCCTGCATACTAAACGACCTTGAAGCTTTTACAAGTTTTTTTTTTCAAAATGTCCTGAGATTCTTGAACTGTTGGCTCTAAATGTGGATATGGTACTCATGGTTTTGGTTTTAGAAATGTAATATATATTTGCTTACTTTTGGTACCAACTTCATATTTCCAATTTGCTCCAACATGACTTACTATTTACCATTATGTACAATGCAAGTCTAACATAATTTGCGTTTTCTCTTTTTCTATTAAGAAAATACTAATTTGCATTTACTAACATTTTGTTTCTTTAAAGTTTCTTCTTCCTAATTTGTATTACCTTTACAGACATTTTTTTTCTATTTTTTATTTTTTTTTCTATTTTTTTTTATTAATATTTCTTTAATTGAAAATTAAATTGGGGCTGAATGAATTTTTTCTCTATTTTTTATTATTTTTTCTATATTTTTTATTAATATTTTTAATTGAAAATTAAATTAGGGTTGAATGAGGAATTTGTATTTAAATCCAAATAAGCCAAATTATTAAGAAAAGATTATATTAATATTAAGAATTGGCTCGATTAAAATCAAGAATTTCATAAAAAAAATCCTGAAATTGAATCAAAATTTACAAATATTTAGGACAGACTATTAATTAAATTATATTAATATTAAGAATTGGTTTAATTAAAATTAAGAATTTCATAAGAAAATCATGAAAGTGAATCAAAATTTACAAATATTTAGGGGAGAGTATTAATTATTTGGCTCGATAGAAAATCATAAATAGTTCTCATTTATTATCAATGAATATGTTTTATATAATCAATTACTATTATTTATTTGATCAAATGTATATCATTCATTTTCTACACTTATTCATTAAAACATTACTCACTAAAAAATTCTACTAATATTATTATAAAAGATATTTCTAGAACATCTTTTAATAGAACAATGGGTTTTAATATAATTCTTTTTTGTAAAATAAATAAATAAATGCTCCCATTAACGAACTGATAACATCCAATGTTGATGTGAAAATCAACATCGATCTCAATGATGATAGTTTTATCACTTGACATCTTCAACATTCTTTGTGCACATTGTGTACCTACGCAGTTGAGCAAAACATGATGAAAACAAATTATTTTTGTCCTATTTTAAGGAGTTGACAAACAACCAATACCAATATTATTGTTTCTTAGTCCATGCGTTGGCATACTAAACAATCTTGGAACTTTTACAAGTTATTTTACTAGCACGTGGTGCTCAAGTTGGCAGTAAATGTGAGTGGTAATCAGTGGTTTTATTTTTACAAATGTATTGTACATGTATTGAACATAACCAGGCCATATCTGTTTAGCTACATACTTACAGATTGATTCAAGATCCATTGGATTGGAGGGCCTGAACAAGATGATTTCAAATCCATACGATTCAAATTTTTTATAATTAACCAATAACTTCCTACACTTAACCCAACTCTCATTCTTTTATCTCATCATCATTACATTTAAATAATTATATATTACTAAAATACAATATTAGAATATAATATCAACTACTTTTCAAGCATGATTTGACATGTAAAGTAAAATATAAATAATTATGAATCATATAACAAACAAGGATTATTACTATTCACTTTCTGAATACCAAAATTCGGAATCCAAACAACCCCTATATGTCTTGCATCGGTTCATGCAGTTTGTAGGATTTCATCTTATGGTGACCTTTTTTTAACCTCTGACAAGGGGACAAAGCTCATTCATGGTAAAGATGCAACATATTGCAAAATCTGAAAACCACGTATCCAGACAACAAAGAGTTTAACAGATGGAACCAAAGAAACTGCACCATGTCATAGACATGCCTTCTACTGATTTACATTGTTTTCCAAATTATAAAAACAGATCAGGTATTCCAATGTGGACCCTACCCAACTCATATGTGAGAGGTCCAGTTTGTATTATAAAAAAAGGGAAAAAAAAGAAAAAGAAAAAAAAGAGTATTAAAAGGCTGAATCAGAAATTAGGAATGATAGATTGTTTTGAGATATGTAAATTGGTGCATTGAATAAATGCATTCCTCATCAAGCTATATCTGCTCCTAGCCAACAAGTGTATCTTTCTAGATGCTTCCTTTGTTAACTTGCAACACTGAGATATGAACAGAAAGCAAGCAGCTTTAGGACATGAGTTGTACCGGGCTCTTGTCAGCAACTTCAGAGTACCATGATTTCCATGCTTCAACATAATGTGAGAACAGATCCTTTAAAGCTGAAAAAGGAGGGCAAAATCAAAAAAATCAGTTTCTCATTAGTGTGATTTGCCACAATAACAATACAAGATATACTCAAATGACATTTCTCATTTCCATTTTAAACTTTCCCAGATGGTTAGTTGCATGTTTTTTGAAAATGAACATGAAAAGGGAAAATTAGTCACTAATCTAATGAAACAAAGTGAGTTGACTATAAATGAGAAGGCTGTATGATTTTGTGTCTTGGTTGGCTAATTTGATAAAATCTGTAAGAATACAAGACTTGAAATAACAGAAAAGGTTTTTGAGCACCACGAGCTTGTAGCTCAAGTGGTATCACTAACCCTTTATAAGGGTGTTGACAAGGGTTCGCACCCTAGACCTCTCAAATTATTTGAGATTTATCTTCTACTTTCCAACCACTTGGCCAAACTTATTAAAAAAAAAAAAGAAAAGGTTTTTGAGCTTGCATCCAGCTCAGACTAGAAGAAATTAAATTAGCCATCAACAATAATTAGCCTACCGGAAAATAAAATCATTTCATCTGTTAACAAATAAATTTCAAGAAAGTACCTTGGTTTTGATACTGAGGCCGATAAGCAGAGGCCAAGCTTTCCCAGTCGACAACCTGTTTCCCTCTTTCATCATGAGTGACTCCAACCTTGGGCACATTCGCAGGGGCAAAAGGGCCATAATGGTAACCCTTCACAGCCATTCTTGTTCTTTCATCCTCACTTTCTGTCTCATGCTTGACTCGGATTGGATTATGTGGCTTCAGGATATGGTTTGCATTTTCATCCAATTTGAACCTCTTTGCAGCAACGTTAGTGAGATCAGTCCCAAAAACTCTCTTTTTCGACTCGGTTAAACCCATGGAATTAGGAACTCCATTTTCCGGTTTCCCATTCAAACCCAACCATCTGAAAGCAGGTTTTCTTGTCTCGGGGTGATGGGTCTGCATATTATCCAAGAAAATATTTTAAATCATAAGGATTTAACTAATTTTGCATTTGAAGTTAAAATTATAAGGATTTAAAACATTGTATTCAAACAAATGGGACCTAATTAAATAAGATGAATCACCTTCTCGATAAATTTCATGGAAGACAACACATTGGCAATATCATACAGCCTTCTGACTTTTGCTGCAAAGTTACGTGAAAAGAGTGTTATCGAAAATACATTATATTTATATCTTTTAATAGAGCAAACAAACTGGGAACTGAAAAGCTAATGGCAAAGGTAAATACTTCTGGTAGTCATCGACGTGTGTTTTCCATCACCAAGCAAGAGCTTTGCAGCGTCATCAAGAGAGATCATATCCATCTGCAGCAGAACAATATTTTCAAGTTGTGAAGCTCAACACTTTTGACATAATAACTATCATCGAGAAATATATATATATAATCTAAATACACACTTACATCAGTGCATAGAAAAAGCTTAACGAAATTCTGGGTAAGAAGGCCTAGAGATTTTTCCTTTCTGTTGTCACCTATATATATTAAAGAAAAATCAGATTTAACTGAAATGTAATAAGAAAAGCATAGAAAAAATAAACAAAGAAGAGCTCTATAAAAATAACTAGGATTAATACCGGTTTTGGGTGCCACACCAGCGTATTTAGGAACAGAAGTAGAATCTGACTTTTGACTTAGGCTGTTCATATCCGACATATCATCTTCATCATCATCTGAAACCTGATTTATAGAAAACAAAATTATAATAGATTATTATGTCAGGAAATAAAAATCAATAAAACTGCAGCTATCATTGAACTTAATTCATCAGTAATTAGAATTAGCTAAGTTTTGAATTCGATCAAACAAAATAAGAATATAGAAATCAAAGAAACACATACTTTCTCAGAGCAACTTGTATCAGCTGCAGGGCCATTCTCTCTCAAACCCGACTTCTGTACCATTAATAGATCGGAATTAGAAGAATTATGGGTTAATAAAATTTCGTGTTCATTTTTACCTCGGGCTTCAAAAGAATTTCAGAAAATTATAAACATTAACGATTATTACTTTTAGGGCTTCTAAAGCATCAGGGATCGCCCCAAACCCTTTCCAAGTATATCGATTTTTTGCCTTCCTTGACAGGATCTGAAATCATAAAAAAGCGGAAACCCTAACAGTCAGCTCAAAAATGAATTACAGTACATTTCAATCCCCAATTACACGCAAAATCCGAAAAAGAGTTCACAAATTAGAAGTGCTTACACCAACGCTTTCCAAAACATTCACAATATCGTAGATCCGCCTCCTTTCAACACCTACGAATGAATTTCACCCAAATTAATGAACAGACTAAGAAACTCGAAAACTAATTTAAAAGGGGGAAATGAATAAACATGAGTTTCTCTTTCATACCTAGTTTTGAGGCTGCATCATCAAGCCCAATGGTCTCAATTCCCTCTCGATTGTACAAGCTCAGGAAACTGTGCAGTCAAAATGAAAATTAAAATTCCAGAAAAATCACACACACACACGTGGGGAAAAAATAGGGGTTCTTCAAAAATTACATACTTGGAGCATAAGAGACCGAGGGATTTCTGTTTGCGGCAATAGGGTATATCTTTAGATCCAGATTCTGTAGCTGCAGCAGCGTATGCATAAGGCAAAGCCATTTCAATCTTCATCAAATTCTCCGCCATGTGCTTAAATCTATGGACGCGGAAAATTAATTATGTGGAAACAAAACAAAAAACACAGACACACACCAAAGTGTATCTCTGTGTGCGTGCGGAGACCGTTAAGAAGGGGTTTGTTGACGATGGCGGGGATAAGGGTTTCTGGACTCTTAATTGATTTGGAGGGATTTTGAAAGTTTGAAAATCAGCCATGCAAATAAAGCGGGAATTTAAATATACTCAACAACGGTGTAAATGATAATTGGGCGACGCGCCTAGAGCACGCATTTACTGATTTAGCCTTGGTTTGTTATTTGGGGTTGGCGTTAGGACAAGGGGTAGTTTTGGGAATCCAATGTGGGGCAGGTTTGAAAGGAATCTTCATGGTGTTAATTATTTTTCCTAATCACGTGGCTGGATTTGCTTTTGCCGCTTTTTTAATAAATTATTAATTGGTGGTTGTTTTTGGAAGTTAGTATAAAATTAGTGTATCTCTAATTATGGCATGTAAGAATTGTTTGAATTGAGAGGGAAAATCTGGGTTTATTAAGTAAATTGTTACATTTATTGCCATGAAAATATTTGGGAAAAGAACTTGATAACAATAATATAGTAATAGAGCAATTTCGTTATGTATATGTATAGTTGATTTTCTTAATTTTTTTTCTATTGATGTCAACTTGTTATAATTATTTATTACAATCCTGCAATATATTGTTTGACTTCATTTTGAGATCTTGATTACTCTAGTTGTAACCCAATATTTGTTCCTATAATATTCCTATAACTCTGTTTGTTTTTTAATTTTCAATACTCGAATTGAGATTTCGAAACTCAATTTCTGTTTGTTTTAAAATTTAAATTTTTAATACTCAACTAGTAATTTATTACAATCGCACACTCGTTTTTTTTACATTTAAGTAACTTTATTTTACTAAATGTAAAATAAAAATATTCATCTAACAGTTCTCAAACATGCGTTAATATCAAATACAATAAAAAAATACATTTTCATCAACTTTTTAGATATGATTTGATATTTTTAAATCATACAAAAAACGAGGTTCTTATTATTAACGGAAATCTGAATGCTCAAAATTTTGAATATCATACTCCTCCGTCTACAAAAGATATGCATGTTGTTCATTTTCGTCCATCCATAAACGATAGATATATTTTCCTTTAAATTTTAAAATACCATAAAATAGACTAGAACACCCCTTTTTAGTTTACTTTATTTATTGGAATACTAAAAAGTTAAGGATAAAATAGAAAAAGTAGCAAAAAATTACAATTCCAACTTCTAACTACCTATCTGTTGTGGACAGAGAGAGTAATTTACAATACAATAAAACCTAATCAAAATGAAAAATGACACCCCACAAAATTACAATAATACCCCAAAATTTTATTGCTTTAAATATCCTTAGCCATAAAAAACACACGTACAGTAGCGAAGGACATGATACAAGGGTAGGGCTGCAAACGAACCGAATCGAGTCGAGCATTCATGATTTCGAGCCCGAATTGACTATTTTCTATTTGTGCTCGAGCTCGACGAGCTCGAAAGATTGCAGATCGAGCTCGGCTCGACAAGAAAATGAGCAAGCTCGAGCTCGACTCGACAAAAGCTCGAGCTAGGCTCGAGTTTTTTAGTTTTAAATCTAATAAAATTACGGTACTTTTGTAATTAATACTATTAAATAGGGGTATTTTAGTAAATTCACACATAATCAAGCAGCTCGTCGAGCTCGCGAGCTTATTAGTGACGTGCTCGAACTCGACTCGTTTGTGAGCTCGAGCTGCTCGAGCTCGACTCGAGATCGAGTTTGACCGAGCTCGAGTCGAGCTTTGACTCGAGCTGCTCGTGAGCCGCTCGACTCGTTTGCAGCCCTATACAAGGGTACGTAATTGCAAACTCAATTCTTTCCCCAATAATTAACCATTGATAATTTATTATATAGTATACTAAATCAAATATAAATATAAATATTTTTGTAATAATTAAAAAGTTTTAAATTTAAAATTAGAAAAAAAAAATAAATGATGTATTTTAACTCGTGCCTTGTATATTTATAATTTATTTATTAATTATTATAATATTAAATAATTTTTATTTTAATATTTAGATTAAATTCATTAATTATTTTATTTACATACTAAATAAATTCAAATGAAGCCGCATTCTAATCTTTGTCTAATTACTATTAATTTATTATTATTATTATTAAATTTATTATATATTTTAATGTTTAGATTAAATTTGTTAATAATTATTAGTTACATACTTTGAAAATCTAAAAGGATGATATACTCTTAACCCGTGTCACATTGTAATGGTGTCTCTAATCAATATTAATTATTATTATTATTATTATTATTGTTGTTGTTGTTGTTATTATATAATTTTATATTTTTATGTTTAGATTGAATTCATTACCAATATTCAATTACATAATTACCAATATTCAATTACATTTGTAATGAGTTATTTGTCTTAATTACATACCGGTAAGTATGTAATAAAGAGTTATTACATACCAATCAATGTTCAATTACAAATAAATAGTTATTTGTCTTAATTTACCTATATAGAGTATTAAAAATTTCAAAAATAAGATTATTTTACTTTTATTTAAAATATAATTTATTTAATTATTTTCATAATAAAATTATTTTTAATTAAAATTATTTCATATGTAACTTATCTTTAATTAAAATAATTAATTTAGATCTTATCTACTAATTATATATGACTTGTTTATATTTATATTATGGGAATAAAAGGAAAGTATTGGATAAATAAACGAAAAATATTGAATTAGGCAAATAGAATATAAGAAAAATATTAAATTAGTTAAGATATAATAAAAAGAAAGTATTAAATTAGATAAATATTAGGCTCATGTGACACATTAATAATTATTTATTTGAAAAAAGAAGCTTACGAAGTAGACATATATGCTACGAGAATATTGCATTAATATATAGGAGTAGTTTAGTATTAAGATTGCTTATAGTTTAAACTTCTTTTCTAAACCAAAATATTTCTCTTTTTTATTTTTCCCAAACTATATTTTCCTCTCTCTCTCTCTCTCTCTCTTATTTAATTTAATAGATCAATTCAAATTAAAAGATAAATCTAATTATTCATTTATAGATTTTCTTGTCCATCCAAAAACTATTCCACCAATTTTTAAATTTATAATTCAAGTATACTTTCACTAAATTCAACCATGAGCGAGAATCATCAATATAGATGAAGATAGAAAAAAGTAAGTTGGAATCACATTATAAGGGGAAAGAAAAAGACAAAGGAGCTCTTCCTTTTTTTTCCAAACTTTTGTTTTTAGAATTCTCATTTTGATATTAAATATTTTTTAAATTCCAAAATTTACATATAGCTTTATAAATTTTTACGTTTATAATTTATCGTCAATTTAATGGTAAACTTTTGTATCTTTTTTCCTATATTAATATTTTTTTTATTTGTGCATAAAAATGTTTAACGAGTTAAAAGTTAGCGGTCGGACCGCTTAAACCGAAATAAATTAGGGTGAGGCCTCAAGAACTATGGCTCTTTTAAATCAGAGTTTTTCTAGGCCGAACTATTTATTCCAATGCCCGTTAGGGTTGACCCTGGTCTGCTCCGGAAAAATCAGTTACCGCACTCCACCTTGTTATGCCCTAAAAGAATAACCTACACCAAAGACCTACACCAAAGACAGGTTAGAAAGGGGGCACCAAAGAATTTTTCGGTGAACCTCTCTAATACTTTAGTTAGCTCTGAATATGAATGATATAAGATTAAACAAAAGAACGAGAGCGATGATCCTACCTCCTCTAACCCAGACCTAAGATAGTTATACTAGTGGTCAGTTAAGATTTTCGGGATCTCAAAAGATTACCCGCGAATCCAGGGCCATTATGGCCACTAAGCTCTCCTTAAAGGGTTCTTGATATGCTCAACCTTTTTATAGTGAGACTGAATCAAACCACACTTACATTTGCTCGGTGATGACTTTTATCCCTTCAAAACCCTTATTGGCTTTTATCTCTTCTATTTATGTTAATTCTCTCACTTCGGCTCAATTTTACTTATCATAGCACCTTAGCTTCAAAAGTAACATTTGGACCTTTTTTGGCCCACAAAGTCCTAACTTATTTGTCATCACCCCATGACCTGGTTTCAGGGTCTTAATTGTCTAGAGTTTTCTTCATACTTATACGTCTCATTACTCCAGCTCGGGTTTTTTCTCTTTTCGGGTTACGATTGCTTAGATTTTATCAGCTCGGACCTTGTAATGTTAGGAATGGTTTACGTAAAATTTTAAGACCATGAGATTGGTTCACATGGCCTCCATTGTTCAGGCCAGCTCTACCATTCTCCTTCATTTGGATCAACTCGAAAGGTTGAGATTTCCCCCAACCATTAGGATTCGGTCTAGGGCTTCCTACCTCGGCTCCACGATACCAAATTGCCTCGGGTTGCACCAATGACTCATATCCACATTCCATAACCCTTCATAATTCTTGTTCAACTCCTTCATATTATTACAGGTTGTATCAGACTCGAAATTTTAAGAGCTATTCTATTAAACATGTATAATTGTCCTTGATATAAAAGTTATCATTGCATTTAGAAATCTGAATAGTTATTTTTTTCTCCATCTCTTTCATAGTTTTAACTTGCGAGAGACCAAAATCTCTTCTATAGATATATTTTTTTTTAAATAAAGATATATGTAATATACTTTATCTTCAAACATAAGTATATATTTACTATATTTTAAATATATTGATATGAAATACACATGTTAAAATTTATATATGTATAAATCAATAATTTTGATATAAATATACAATTATAAAATTCTTGACTTGTAGCCCGTTTAGCCCAGAATCCGATAGGGTTAGTTCTTAGTCCAAAGCCCGCTAAGGTTGGTGCGAGATCGCTTGGCTAGCCTGTTAAACATCTCCATTTGTGCATACCTAACTTTAAAAATCTGGATCTGCCACTGCACACACACTTAAAAAAAAACACATGCACACAAAACATAGTTGTTGTCACGGGCAATGCATGAGCTAAAAAGCCTCAAACTTCCATGGTCGTCATCCCCACGACCCCAAAAACCTCCATCTATCATTAGATATGTTTAATGAGCTTGTCTCAGTGGTTTTGGGCAAACCTTAGTGGAATTCGGGTTAAACGGTTCGAGCTAAAAAATACTCTAATTTAAACGGGCTAGAAATATAGAACCTTAATAGGTTTCGGACTAAGCAGGTTACTAACGTGTTACAAGTCAAAAGTTTAATAACTTTTTATTTACATCAAAATTGGAATATAAACATGTATAGAATTTAACATGTATATCTCAAAAGAATGTATTAACAATATGATAAACATGTATTTACATTTGGAGATAAATATAGTATATTACATAAATCTTTCAAAAAAATAAAAAGAAACAAATATTTATGAAAGAGATATTGGTCTCTTAATTTCGAGCCAACCCTGTGGGGCTTCGGGCTAAATGGTCGGGGTTAAAAAAAATATGATTTAAATGGGCAATAATTTTTAGGCCCTAATCCTAATTATATCCGGTTTAAAAATGGTATGCCCCGCGGGCTTTTAGCCCGTTAAACATCTCTATATGTCACAGTCAACTTATCCACAACCTCAAAAACCTCAAACTCACCCATCATGGCTGCTACACTGAAGCTCAAAACTCAACATCTACAACCACAACATGAAGAATAATAAGAGAAATGAGGAGACCAGGTGTATAGATCAAATTTCGAATGCTTTTTTCCCCCTTGAAAAATGATCTTGGTCAAAGGACGACTATGGCCATGTAGCGATGGCAACAGGGAGGGACGGTGGGTGGTGAAAAATATAAATTATTTGTGGGATGTGTTTAAAGTTTAAGGGTATCTTTGTAACACCCCAAATCATGAGACTAGCTGGAAAAACTCAATAAATCTGATTAGTAAACTCATACTAACAGGATGCATCTTCTTTTATAGAATTCATCTCGTCGGAACTCCATAGTTAAGTGTGTTTCGCATGGAGTAGAGATGGGATGAGTGACACTAATAAGACTCCCAGGTTGCACGTGAGTGAGGATAGAATGCGTTATAAAAGTCTCATGTTGGTACGGTAGGGGTGCATCTTCTTTTATATAAGCCCTCTTATCAAAACTGTAAAGTCAAGTGTGTTTGGCCTACAGTATATGTGGGATGGGTGTCCTCTTGAAGAGGCCACCTTATTGGTATGAGTTTACCAATCAAATCTATTAAGTTTTCCTAATTAGTCGCATGATATGGGATGTTACAATCTACCTACCTTAAAATTGCGATGTCCTTGTCGCGATTAAACCATCTCAAGATTTATTGCCAGGCATTGAGATTCTAGAGGTGGCTCCTTTCGGGTCTGTTTGGACTAAGTTTTGTTGGGATTATGAATTCGGATATTCAAATACTTTAGTATTCAGAATTATGTGAATAGTAAGAATCTTTATTTGTTGTTAAAATCGCAATCCTTTACTTTCTACTATAGATGTCAAATCCTTGAAAGTGGATGAAAATATATTTTTATACTGTATCTGATTTCAAATCATGTCTGAAAAGTGTGAATGATATGTTTATATATTATATATAGTAATATATAATTATTTAAATGTAATGGTGATGGGATAAAATGACGAGTATGGGATTATGGGTTAAGTGTAAGAAGTTCTTGGTTAAGTATTGAAGATTTGAGTCCTAGAACAAATGTGGATCGAAATTCGAAATTTCAATCATAGTATTGGGAATCTAAAAAAAATATGTCCGACAAGTTTTGTAACCACGGGCTATCTCGATCTGGGCTCCGTTTACAGGGGTCTTCTCCCTCATAAGCTTTCAGCATGCACCGCAATCACATCCCGCATAGCACTTAGTACCCGATTTTTCGGCTGACAATGGTTATAATATCATCTATAACACCCCATGATCGCCCTTAAGACATGAAGATTAGCCCCACTATACCAACACGATTTTTTTAACCCATATTTGTCCTCACTCACACGCACCCTAAGAGATTTCCTAGGGGGTCACCCACCACACATCCTTTAGGCCATGCACAATTAACTTTGGAGTTTTGAAAAGAGGGCTTCTAAAAATAAGATACACCTCCTTCATATGAATTAATCAATCAAATCTATTGAGTTTTTTTAGTTGGTCTCATGACTCGGGGGTATTACAAAATACCCTTAAACTAGCAACTTCCTCACCGCGCTTAAGTCATCTTATGAAACGTTGCCAATCGAAAAACTGGGAACTAAGTGCTATATGGGACAAGGTTGCAGAGCGTGTGGAAGCTCGTGAGGAAAAATGCCCCAATAGAGGGAACCACCTCTATAATCCCAACGCCCGACAACTGATCCTGAGATGGCTTAAGCGTGACGAGGACATTGGGAGTTTAAGAGGGTAGATTGTAACACCCCCCAAATCATGAGACTAACTAGAACTACTGAATAAATTTGATTGGTATAATCATACCAACAAAGTGTGTCTTCTTTTTGAAAGCCCTCTCATTGAAACTCAAATGTTAAGCATGATTACATTGTAGTAGAGGTGAGATGGGTGACCCCTGAGAAGTTTTGCAGGGGGTGCGCATGAGTCAGGATAAATCGTGATAGGAAAAGCTTCTTATTGGTATAGTATATCTAACCGTCAGGTATGGAAGACGATCATGTGGCATTACAGTTTTGACATTTTATTTTATTTTTTATTGGAGTGTTTCATAACCTTGTGGGTGTCAATATCTCATCATTTCATAAAATATTTAATTGGTGAAAACATATTCATATATATTATATTATCATTTTACATTTTAATATATATATTTTTATTGAACGTTTTCATAACCTTGTGGGTGTCAATATTTTATGGGTGAAAACATAATCAAATACATATTTTTATAATTTTTCATACTGCCCATAATTTAACGTTTCATGTAAAATCTAATTTAGATCTTGTGACGACTTGGACTTAACCTCCAAGTTTCTTTTGTCGAGTTGGCGACTATTTCCACCACCTTTAATGTGTGTTTTTCGTCTTACAAAAATCTATAAACGATATATGCATGAAAATTAATTGCATAGGGTATTAATTTTCTTAACACAAATTTAACAAATCACATTTCGTTAAAACCTAATTTCTATAGTTAGTTTTGTCGAAAATATTAAAACTACAACAGTAAAACTTCAATAAATTAATAGTATTGAAACTTCTAAAATATATAAATATTTATGTTTATTATTTATTTTTGGAAACTCTAGCTAACATATAAATAGATACATGGCCTGAAAAATAGGACGATATAATTTAGAGGATTATGATAATAACTAGAGAACATAAACATAATGAATTTAGAATATTTCTTAAATTATTTTGAATAAAATATTGATTCGTACATATTTTTGTGTAATTTTCGTATATTTTTTATGTTTTGTTTTGTGTACTTTAGTCGGGTTTTAGTCGCATTTATCCCCCTTTTCCTTATTTTGAATTTTTATAGTTTTTTTTCGTCTTTTTAGTATTTTTCGTATTTATCTCTTACCTTTTGTAGATTTTTATGTTATTTTGTTTTTCTTTGTTTTAGGGTATTCGATCAAGCCCAACAACGTTCTCGAGAATCACAACTAGCTCGATTTGATGAAAATACGACTCGAACCCCCGAAACACAACCATCGATCGATGCGCCATCAATGCACCATCGACGAGGCCATTTCCCAGCATCGGTGGCCGATCATTTTTGGGCAAAATGACTATCTTGCCCACACTTTCACCCCATATATATCCATTCCTTTTCATAAATAAGAGCTCTTGGACCAAGCATGTTTCTATTTCCTCTTCATTTTCTACACTTTTCTTCATTCATTTTCAACCTTTTAGTTTAGTAAAACATGAATTTTTAAGCATTGCTTGGATTTTGGATGAGAATTTAATCTTAATTCCTTATTTGAACGATGAGACCTACCATGATTTTGAGAAAGATTTTCATTTTCCTTTATTTAATTGTTCAAATTTTCGTTTGCTCTCTTTATGAGCTTTTGTTGGGTTTGTGATGTTCTTGTTGTAGTAGTTGAGTTTCTTGAATCTTCTCATCGATTTAAGTTATGGGATTCCTATAAATTTATGTGATAATGTTTCTTGTTCTTAAAAACTCGTTTTTCATTGTTGTCTTCTTTCAATTTTTTTATATCTTTAATCATGTTCATACTTGTATTAAGTTTATGTTATTGGATTTCTTGATAATTGTAGGTTAGAACTCATGGGTTTAGTGCCTAAATGAGTTTAGAACCATTAATCGACATTGTTTGGTGTTTAATTTACAATTTGCAATTAACCTCTAAGTTGTAGATTAAGTGTTCGGTCAAATCCCAATTGATCGTGGAGATGAATTTAGAGCTTAGACCCCAATTTTATTAACATTTTTAAAGTTCTTGATTTCATTTTTCGTTATTTATTTCACCGTCTTAAATATTTGAACTTTAAAAACTAAAATTTGGTCAAGTGTTTAGCATAGTTTTTTCATTGTTTCCTCATTCATGAATCAAACAAAAATTTACATTCGATTAATCTTCCTCGAGAGATTCGACTTGAATTAAACTTTCCACTTATAGTTGCTCCGTTCTCTTGCGGACGAACTTTTATATATTAAAAAGTAAGTGCAAAAAATTCGATTCAAATGTATAACTGCAAATAAGCTGATTGACATGTTTGAAGAGACGTTATTCAGTAAACTCGTGTGCACTCGTTAGTGTTCACCCATTAATTTAAACTATAATTGGATGTAACTTTAATATATCATTACATCTAGGAATTATATATATTATCACATATAATTAAACACCTAAACTTAAAATTGAAATAAAAACTAAACTCAAAACATAAAACTCGAACCCTTAAATAAAAAAATAAAATTAATAATATATATCAATTAAATGTCAAAATTTTTTTTTAATAAATATATTTAATAATATATATCAATTATATGTAATGATAAATTTATGATGAGTTCGCATTGCTAGGTTTCTAGACTCACCTAAGCAGGGGCCGCCTGACTTGGGTTCTGTTTTGCAAGTTTATTAGGTCGTAAGGAGCTTTATAGAGATCTATTAGGTTGCTGATCACATCTTTGAGATCAGTACTTATTATTTTTCAAAAAACACCAATCTTTTTGACCGCATCAGGGAATATAGGAAAATGATATTCTACCTAATAATTTATTTTGTTGGGTTTGCGAGTAATATAACCGGTGAGACTTTTCTAGAATTTCCTTACATTTAAATAAAGAGAAATTGTGTAACAGTATACAATGAGTATATCACTCCATTTTAGGGCTTGTTTGAATTAATATTTGTTGGAATTCTAAATTTTGTTATTCAGAAATTTTGTGTATTCAAAATTCTGTGAATAATAATTTTTTTTATTTGTTATAGTCAAATCATGTTTGAGTATTTAATTTTTGAGTTTTAAAATATTCGGTATTTCAAATTTCAAATTCAGGATAAGAGTCATAACCCAAGCCGGGCATCCAAGGGCCTTACAGGTTGTTTGGATTAGGTTTCGTTGGAATTTTGAATTCTAGTATTTATAATCTTGAGTATTCATAATTTTGTAAATAGTAAGAATCTTTATTTGTTATAGGATTCAAAATCCTTTACTTTTTATATATTTGGAAAGTGGATGATAATGTATTTTTATATTGTATTTGATGTGAAATCATGTATGAAAAGTGGATGATAATGTATTATTATATTATATTTAGTAATATTTAATTTTTTAAATATAACGATGATGTGATAAAAGAGATGAGTTTGGGATTAAGTGTAAAAAATGATTGATTGTAAGTTAAAAATTCGAATAGTAAAACAAATAGAAATTGAGATTTAAAATACAATCCTGCTGTTTGTAGTCGTAGACCAAGCAAGTCCTTACAGATTATTACTGTACTTGAACTCTATTTTCCCTCAGGCCCAGTATAGAAAGAGATAATAGAAGGTTTAAATTTAGCCCCCAAAAGTAAAATAAAATAGGTATTGCCTTGCAGTGCTCAAGTTCAAAGTTCAAAACTTTCAAATTAGCACCACGGCGCGGTTGCCGGTAGAAAACCCCCAACCCCTAATCTCCCCCAATTCAATTCAATTTCACTTCCCCGAAACCCTACACGCAAAATTAAAGCAAGCAAATCCCAAGGACGCGAATTATATGAGAATTAATTAATCAGCATAAAGATGGCTTCCAGAGAAACCTGCAGAACTGAGCTCCGCTCCGCCGTCCGCCACCTCAGCGACCGCGGTCTCTCCACCGCCGCCAAATGGTAAACTCTTTTAACATACCCTTCACAAAACCCATATTCTTTATGGCTTCATAAATTATTCCAATTTATTTTTTCTTTATAATGCTGATTTTCAAGATTTATGTGTTTGAAGGGCAGCGGAGCAATTAATGGGAATAGAGCAAGATCCCTCGAAGCACCCCCCCTCGCTCACTCGATTCCAGCGTGGCAGCTCCTCCATCCGCCGCCGCTTCCGAACAGCCACCGCCGCCGACGCCTCCGCCACCCCTTCTGGTGGCGTTTCTTACATCAATACGCCGTCCCTGATGGGGGTTGAGGAGTACGATTATGATCTGATGGATAGTGATTTTTATTTGCTGGCAAAGTCTTATTTTGATTGCAAGGAGTATAGGAGGGCTGCCCATGTGCTGAGGGATCAGACTAGCAAGAAAGCTGTGTTCTTGCGATGCTATGCCCTTTATTTGGTTGGTTTCTTGATTCATTTTTAACTACATTGCTATGTTGACGATTTATTTCATGCTTTTTAAATAAACTCAATGCTTTGTCTTTCTCCACATGATTCATCCAGATCTTATGTATTTGGGTATGCTGAAAGTTAAAAAAATAAAAAATCCAAGATTTGATTGTAGCAATATGTGTGTTGCATTTTTTGTGGAGGCATGTTTGAAATAAATATTTGATTTAGTCGTGAATGATTTGTTAATACTTAACGAGCATTAATGATAATTGGAAATTTGGAATGATTGCACAATCTATAATGGAGATGTCGATGACGTGTTTTTAGCAATGATCACATTTATGACAACGCTGATGACGTAGGATGGGGAATTTTGTTTATAACATTTTGGGAAATAACGAAGCATTATGAGTCGTCCATGCTTCTCTAAATCTAGTTCATGTCAGGTTCATAAATAGAAGTTTCAGGTTATTTGGTATTAGGCAAAGGAGCTTGCGATCTATAAAAATGTCCCAAAAGATGAATTCTTTATTTCACTTGAAGTGTAGCGTGTTTTGTAGCAAAGGTTTATATTTGACGCGCAGATTGGCGTATGAGGAAACATGATTCAATTCTCATTAACAAAGTCTGTGATCTATTTTTGTGATAACTGTAATGATTGTTTGGCCATTTGAAGGTTAAAATCTAACGTCTTTGACTTTAATAGAAAATCAAGATTAGTTGGAAATATTTTCATCTCTTATTTTGTCAACATTGACAAAATGACATTATTATTATTATTATTTTTTTTGAATTTAACGAATCAATTGCAATCTTTAATCATTCGAATTAGAGCCTCTCTTGACCTGTCTTCATTAACTGTTATTTCTGTTACAAATCATAGAATTGTTATCTTTATGATTTCATGCTTCTATAGACTGAATTTGAAGGTTGTGTTGCATTGTTTAAATTGCTCACCAGCAATTGAATCTGATTAAACATTATGAATGTGTATTTTGTTACTGCTGTTAACTATATTTGTAGAAGAAAGGAAGAGATATGTACTCTTTTGGTGTCTTGTTATAGTTGGTGTGTTTGGTTTGATATTATCCCAGCATAATATTTTACATCAAACTTTTCAATCACAATAATTTGTTCATAATTATCTAAGAGATCCATATTTGGAAATTTATGTTTACGATGATTTGATCAAGAACTAGAAATTTAAACTTGTTTTATTTGTCTAGAAGCAGCAAATTTACGGGATCATTCTTTCAATTGTCTTTCATTTTCTGGCGAAACTTATATTGTAAATATTTTCAAATTTTTTATTGAAGGCCGGAGAAAAACGAAAAGAAGAAGAAATGATAGAGATCGAGGGCCCTTTAGGCAAAAGCAACGCCGTGAATCGAGAACTCGTTTCTCTCGAAAGAGAATTATCAACCCTTCGCAATACCGGTACAATCGATCCTTTCTGTCTTTATGTGTACGGCCTCGTCCTCAAGGAGAAAGGCAGCGAAAATCTAGCAAGATCCGTGCTCACCGAGTCCGTAAATATCTACCCTTGGAACTGGAGCGCATGGTCCGAGCTCCAAACATTATGCACAACAATCGAGGCATTAAACTCTCTCAACCTCAACAATCACTGGATGAAAGATTTTTTCCTCGCCAGCGCATATCAAGAATTACGCATGCACACCGAATCCTTGGCGAAATATGAATATCTGCAAGGAACATTCACTTTCAGCAATTATATCCAGGCCCAAATCGCGAAAGCCCAGTATAATCTCCGGGAGTTTGAACAAGTCGAAGTTATATTCGAAGAGCTTCTGAGAATCGATCCTTACAGGATCGAGGATATGGATATGTATTCCAACGTGCTTTACGCTAAAGAATGCTCTTCTGCTTTAAGCTATCTGGCCCACCGGGTTTTTCTAACAGATAAATACCGGCCCGAATCGTGCTGCATCGTCGGAAACTATTATTCTCTAAAAGGGCAGCACGAAAAGTCCGTTATGTATTTCCGGAGGGCGCTTAAATTAAATAAGAATTATTTATCCGCTTGGACGCTCATGGGCCACGAGTACGTCGAGATGAAAAATACGTCTGCAGCTGTCGACGCGTATCGTCGGGCTGTGGATATAAGCTCGTGCGATTATCGGGCTTGGTACGGGTTAGGGCAAGCATATGAGATGATGGGGATGCCATATTACGCGCTTCATTACTTTAAGAAATCGGTTTTCTTGCAGCCAAGCGATTCGAGATTATGGATCGCAATGGCTCAGTGTTACGAAACAGAGCAGCTTCATCTGCTGGAGGAGGCGATTAAATGCTACGAACGGGCGGCGAATTGTAACGACAGGGAGGCTATCGCGCTGCACCAGCTGGCGAAGCTGCATTGCGAGCTGGGCCGGACTGAGGAGGCGGCGTTTTATTACAGGAAGGATTTGGAGAGGATGGAGGCTGAGGAGAGAGAAGGGCCGAATATGGTCGAGGCTTTGACGTTTTTGGCTCAGCATTGTAAGAATGAGAAACAATATGACGAGGCCGAGATTTATTGTACGCGTCTGCTCGACTACACCGGCCCAGTAAGTCTTCTTTTAGATTTAAGGGTTATTTACAAACCCCCCCCCCCCCCCAGCTATTTTCAAAATTACAAAAGAACCCCTGGGAGTTTTATCTTGTTTTACACACTTACCCCTTCATAAGCAAAAAACATTTCAAAATCCACCTTCACATTTATAAAAATATTACATCCAGCTCCCCCCCACCCCCCCTAGTTTTGACACCAAATCAAACTCCAGGCATATTTTTGTCATTTTGAAAGTTAGCTTTTTTTTTTTTCATAAATTATCCCTAAATTTAATTTACTTTGCATATTGTATATGCTTATTGGTAATTACCAGTTGTGGTATGATAAATTACCTATGAGGTTTAGCTTAATTGCAAAACAGTCCTAGTTATCTTTTTAAATTACAAAAACCTCTCAGAAGTATTATCCTCAAGGTTTGTAATTGTTTTATAAGTTACCCCTCAAGGGTAGTATTTGTAATTTTCTCCTATTATTGTTTCAATTATAGAATGTTCTCACATTGTACTAATCACGTGTTTTTTAGGAGAAGGAAACGGCTAAGAGTCTTCTTCGCGGAATAAGATATGAAAGGGACTATGAGCATTTCCAGCCCTAATTTTATTCCATTTCCAGAAAGAATTTCATGGACTAGGGACAGAAAGTGAAGCTGATAAAATCGATTTGAGATCGAAACCTGAGGACACTTCCTGAGCCTGGTGGCATTGATGTATTTATGGAGTTTTGATTAGTCTAGCTATAGATTCAGTTAATAGTTTTGCCCTGCTTCATGTTTATGTAATTTCATAGAAACTTAATCTGTAACAATAAGAAAAGCATTTTTCTCTTGGATGTCAAATTACTCTTATTGATCTGTTAGTAGAAATGAACAATTGAAGGCTTGAAGTTGAAGCAGTCTCTTCAACTTAGAACTGTGTCATAAACCTCAGCCTCGGGCAATCCAATTTGGATTTTTATTATTTCTCATTTTATCATTGGAGAAAATCTTTTGATTTTTCCTCATTTTACTTTCCTTGGTGATCAGGTCTGAAAAGGAAAAAAAAAAAAAAAAGAATAAAACTAGTTGATATTCAAGATTGATCGATAAAAGTTTGTTTGAGCTCCATTCCTTAATACATATAGCAAACCAAGGTTGAACAATTTTTTTTCGTTGATAAAATATAATAATGTTAATATGACAGCTATTATTTTTCCAGTAAATACGTATAAAAAAAAACACGAACTATTTCGACCAAAATACATCGGTCACACTTTCCTAGCATATTTGAAGAGTTATTTAGCTAATTAAAAAAAATTGGTTCGGTACATTTCTCGCCACAAGGAGCAAGTCCCAATAAATGAAAAACAAAATATGGCAAAATACACTATTGAATTCAGAAATTGCAAAAAACAACAACAATTTTGTTAGTAAAATATAAAATATGACTCGATCTCAACTCGATTAGTAGAGTAGAGAATAAAATATAGGTCGAGTTACAAAAACTACCGAAGGTCTCATCCCACCATAGGTTTATGAAAATTACAAAAAATAAAGTTTCACTCAGAACTCGTCTATTTTAAAGCTCTTTGGAGCTCAATTCAATAATCAAACCAGACTCAAATAGTATTTGTCGATATCTATTAAAACTCAAACAAGCTCCAACATTAGTATATTCGGCTTATCTACTACATCCTTGTTCCACACCCACAACTCTTCTGTGTCTATTTTCAGTAGCATAACATTACACGTAAAAAGACCACACATAAAGAACATCGAAATTCATTCAAAACATTACAAATCCTAAACCTGCTGGGATAAGAGAACAAGGAGCCCTTGTGGGCCAACCAAGATTTCATTAAGGAAACTAAGCAAACCAAACCAGACAACAGGAGTGACGTCAACTCCACCCAATGGTGGTATCAGCTTCCTTGTCTGAACAAGCAATGGCTCTGTCGGCGCATAAGCGATTACATATGGGAATTTCTCAACCGGCAATTTAGGGTACCAAGACATCACTATTCTCAAGATAAACAAAAACCCAAATGCAGATAAAAAGGGGCCCAGAAGCCCAATTGCCAGTTTTGCTGTAGCAGGGTCCAAATCCACAAGCACCAGCTTTTCCAGAAATCTCGGATCTGAAATCTTGGCTATTTTATCAAAAGGGTCACTGGGTAAATTTGCAGCTGATGAAGAGAGATGATGATGATGATTGTGAAGAGAAATTGGGACTTGTGAAAGACAATGGGTTCTAAATGTATGCCTCTGGGCTGTTAATGTTTTCTGGATGGGAAATTGAGAGGATGTTGATAACTTCCAATTGGGTTTTTGATTATCATTTATGTGTTGAGTTGATTTACAGGGCCATGAAAAGCCCACACCAGTTGCAGAGACACCAGACATTATCTACTCTCAGCCTCTCACCCTCTCAGTTGCTGCCTGCAATATAAACTATGACATTTCTGCAATTTTATGGCTTTAACGGGGGCATATCAGTAAACTCGCAGGCGTGTGCTTCAATATGTGGCCTACATACTTTAACCATGTGACATTTTTTTGGTTCTTTTTCCGATATTGTATTTATAGAAAATTTGATGAGCATACATAAACAATCTTTAACCCGGATCTTGCTGGTCGACTCAGATCATCCCAATGACCCACGACCTAACACACGACGTGTAAGCAAGTATTTTAAGTTATTAGATTATTTTATTATATAAAAATTAAAATAATTTTACGATTAAAAATTATGGGGTATGGTATATTTGGGGGCTCTATAGAACTTCCCTATAATAATATTCATTTCTATAAATACTAATTTTTCAAGGCAAAAACTCAAATGTGATAGTCATACGGGTCTTTTATCATCTGACGGAGCCCCTAACCCGCCTCTAACCCGTACATATTCAATAATTTGGGTCTCAAATAAAAGATGGAAAATGGAACAAATTTCATTTTTACTTTCTCTGTCCCCGACATCGAACCCTTGAAGAAAACCGGAGTGAAGATCCGTCGTGCCTTCACCGTGAGAAATCTCACCGATGTTGCTTTTCCCCTCCATCCCTGTTAATTTGAGTCCAAAAGTTTTTATTAAATTATGTCGTGTTTTTGAAATTTCATTGAGAGAGTGATGGTTTTACGGGCCCTCGCGGCGGCGGACAAAAAAACGAGGTCATTTTTAATTGACCAATATAAATCGCTACCCAGGGAGATGGCAGGAGAGGTGGTGATATGATCCGGCAAAGTGGGCATAGTGGTGGTTCATGAGCTTGCGGTGAAACTCGACAAGGAGATTTTGGTGATAGAGTCGAGGCCCACTTTCGGGCATGGCCGATCTCTCAAAATAGAAAGGTCATTCATGTCGACATTTACATCCCACACAATTCAATCAAGTTATTTGGACAATTGTGGTATTTTCAATGAAATGTTGGCCTTGGATTTCTTGAATTTATGTTATTGCATTCTAATTTTTGTTAATGTATTATACTAATTTCTTTTCGATTTTTTGCATCTTTAATAAATTATAGTAGTTTGTGTTTTTTACCGCTGGTGGATTATTGCATCTTCATTTAACATGTTTCTGTTCTTTTATTCTTTCTTCTTATCCACCAACGAAACCTATATCAGATATTTGTTTTAGTAATGTTTGCAAAACAAACATGACATTAGGGCAGTGAAACAAGATATTGGAATCCGACTTATTGCATACGCTTGAAATTGCATGTGCACATTATATTTGTTATTTTGTTGCAGATGATGAAATGCTTATTATCAAAAGTTTCACTCATAGAGACTTCAACTAAATGATTACGGTGGTTATTTTGGAATGATGATTAAATAGTATAAATTGTAGATCACCGTGTTGTTTGATTTGTCAGTTCTTTAAGGTCATTAAAATCTGTAGGTTCATTATATACTCCCCTTGAATGATGTTTCTTGTAAGTCCCATCCAAACAATGCAGAGGATCCTAAACCCATTTTATATGTTCCACGTTATAGTGCTTCGTAGAGGTTCCAAAGGAACATGGATGAAATCAATAGAATTGGCTCTTTCCATGTGTGACATTGTTGAAATTTACGGTTTCACTATTGATCCTGAATATACCAAGTGGTTATTTTATATATATATATATATATATATATATATATATATATATATATTTTTTT
>BMAC01000528.1:215552-227269 GCA_014905375.1 Phtheirospermum japonicum | reverse complement strand
TATAATACTGTCACTTCTTAAGATATTACTGTCACTTTATAAATAAAAAGTGTCACTTTCTAATAGTTGATAGTAATCGTTATTTTTTATTTTTTCTTTTCCTGTAAAAAACTGTCACATTTGCACCAAAATATGTCACTTTTGTCCAAAAAACTGTCACTTTTGATTGGAGTATATTATCAAACACCTTGCAGGCACATACTATGCAGCAGGTGTAGCTAGTTCAGGTATTTTTACAAACACCTTGTGAGCACCACGTGACTAGTTCTGATTTGGGTGATGGGTTCACTACTGTTAGTCTCCTCGAAATCAGTTATATATTAAGATGAAAGACCCTCATCAACACCCCAAGGTACAACACCTAAACCACTTTTATGTTGTCGGCGCGACTAACTTTGGTTGACTCCAAAATCACCGGCAACTCCTTAGTCTCATTAAAATCAGAATGGGTGGATGAAACGACAACATTTTTCAGAGTAGTTGTATTTCTTGTCCGTCGCCGGCCATATTTCTCCTCCATTTTCGCTATCCTTTTACACCATAGACAAAATTCAGTATTTTCGGGTGGAGAAACATTTAAATCGATATTGAATAAACCCCCTTCTAATTCTTCATCATAAAGTATATGGTTTTTGATTTTCTTCTGGATCAAAAGTGGCGATGATGGCATTTAGTTGGGATTAATTTCCTAATTTTTCTTTTTTGACATGGACATGAAAATGGCGTTTTGTTGGGATTTTGGTCCCAAAATCTGTAGTTTGGCGAAGGGAGAGAGAAAGGAGATCAAATACTTTTTTCTATTTTTTATTGAATTTGATTTATTGGTTGGGTTCGGGTTTGGGCGGGTTGCGCTCCGTCACATGGAAAAGGACCCGTGTGGCTGTCACACGGGAGACCCACTCATTTTTCAAAGACTGAAGGCCACGCACGATTCTGGAACCCCGCTTACAACTTCCCCAAAATGGAAAATCGTAACGGGAATCGTGGTTTTACGATGTCGGTTTCAAAATCAAAATCGACAGTCCCATTTCTATTCTAGTTACGGTTCCTTCACGGTTCTTGTTACGATCTTAACCGAAATTGTCTATTATTTATTTTTATATTAGAAAAAATCAAGGAATCAACTGTTCCAACCGTAGTTTACGAACCGATTCTAGTTACAGTTCGGTAAAATCGCCAATTTCACGATTTTTTAAAGTTTGAAATCGAACTGAAATATTTATATCCAGTTGATCCGAAATCGTTGACCACGGTTCCGATTTCTGAAACACTGACTATGATTCTGGTTACGGTATTGAACCCGATTCCGCTTCCATTTAGCCAGTCTAGTAGCTTTGAATTTATTACTTAATATACTGCCAATGAAGTTTATTCCATTTGCAAGAAAGTCCATGTATCTTTCAAATTTACAAACACCCCCTCAAGTGTTACAAATACGTCTTTGAGGTTTCTACTTAATAATAATGTTGGAAAAATGAGTCAAAACTGAAGAAAGTTGTGAGAACTTTAAATACTATTTTCTTCATGTCTTGTTTGTCGAATGACATATTTAAATGTGGAATCACATTTTATATTGTCAGACATTGAAATGATATATTTATTTGTCCAAAATGACTTTTGAAAGATAAAATCATTAAGTCTTAAAGTGTAAGTGTTAAAATGAATTTCTTATTTGAAAATGGGCTTGTCCCACATTGGAAAAATAAAGAAAAATGGGCTATTTTATAAAGTATCACCTATTAGTAAGGAATACTCTAGTATGCAAGAAGGCTTTCTCCACGTGCGCGCGTAGGGGATGCAAATCACGATCCGGTTCATGGTCAACCTGGACTTGTGTGCGTACACGAATGACAGACTTAAAATTGAGCCCAAAATTGAGGTTCATTTCTACTTTCAATCATTTGTAACTGCTAGGACCAAAAACTCTTCTTTATCCAATAAATTTTTGCGTTATTTTATTAAAATCCGATTAGATCCGTTGTATTCTTAAAAACAAACGCTCAATACGGAGCGAATCTATTTTAAGAGAATTGTGAATCTCACAAGCCTCTGTTTTTCCCAGATAAGTTTTGATAATAATCTTAAAAATAAACTCTCGTTTCTAATATAGCTACTGAGAAACAAATCAATGCTGCTACCGTCAAGTCTTCGATAAACCCCACTGTCACTATTTCTGCTTCGACAACCCATGTTGCTCTGGTAGTCAACATCCCGGGTGAACTATATAGAAGAACTTAAGAAACTCAATGGTTTGAATTCCAAATGTTGGCAATAGAAGATGTTGTTACCTGACCACTCTGAACCTTGCGAGGTTCTTAAGTGAAGATCCAAAGTTGGAGAAAAACCCTGATATTCAAGTAGTGAGTGCGCTCGATGCTTGGATCCATTCTGATATCTTATGTAAAAGTATGTGTTGAATGGCTTGGCAGATACATTGTACAACGTTTACTCTTCTGCCCAAACAGCGGAGGAACTTTGTGAGTCCTTAGACAAGAAATATAAGACTGAAAATAACAGAGTAAAGAAGTTTCTTATTAATCATATTTTGGGTTACAAGATGGTTGACAATAAGACTGTTGTTAATCAAGTGCAAGAGTTGCATATCATGTTGGCTAATATTCATCCTAAGGGAATGTCTATCAATGAAACTTTTCAAGTGTCTGTTATCGTTGTGAAGTTACCACCAAGTTGGAATTATGATTTCAAAAAACTATTTGATGCACAAGAAGAACTTTTTGTTAAACTTTGCATTGAATAAGATAACAAGGGATATGTTAACAAAAGTCATAATATTCATGTGGTTAAAGCAAATATTTTTGAGCATGGTGAAAGTTCAAAGAAAAATTTTAAGAAGTTTTTTTGGTTATATTTGAAAGACAGCATTTAAACCTAAGAAAATTGAGTTTTAAGAAATTTTTTTTTCTAGTGATTGTTTCAACTGTGGAAAGTTTGGTCATAGTTCTTACGAGTGTAGGCAACCTATGAAGACTCAACAAGCTCACGTGGTGGAAAATATCGTCAAAGATGTTGATGGGATGCATCTCGTTTCCGTTATCTCTGAAGTGAACCTGGTGGGTTCCAATCCACGTGAATGGTGGATTGACAGGGGTGCTACCCATCATGTTTGTTCAAACAAGGACATTTTTATATCTTTGATGAAAATGTTGATGGAGAGAAGCTCTTCATGGAAATCCCGCCAACGTTTGATATCAAAGCCATGAGAAAAGTGGTATTGAAGTTGACTTCTGATAAGGAATTAAATTTGAACAATGTGTTCTATGTACCAAAAACTCGAAAGAATCTTGTGTCTGGCTCTCTTTTGAGCAAATTTGATTCTCGTATGGTTTTTGAATCTGATATGGTTACTTTGACCAAGAATAAAGCATTAGTAGGATTGGGTTATGAATGTAGCGGGCTATTCAAGCTCAATGTAATGACTATTAAGTCAAACATCAATAAAATGAATAACTCTTCATTTATATGTTTGAGTCTTCCATTATGTGGCATGGTAGAGTAGTACATGTCAATTATAATACCCTATGCAGGTTAACGAAATTGAAATGCATACTTATGCTCCATATTGATGCAAACCATAAGTGTGAAACTTGTGTAGAAGTGAAGTTGATTTGATTACCATTTCAAATTATGAAACAAAATAACAAACCACTTGAATTAATTCACACTAATGCATGTGAATTAAAGGCCACACAAACTCATTGTGGAAATAAGTACTTCATTACTTTTGTAGATGATTGCACTAAATTTTATTATGTGTAATTTATGAAAAGTAAAGATGAAGCAATAGAGAGATTTATTCTCTATAAAATCTATGAAATCTTGAATTTGAAATATCAGAATTCATTTTTACTTTCAATTCAATTGTTACTACTGGGAGTCACAATCTGAAACATGAACCTGTACATCTAAGGGGCTCATCTTCAGTTATAAATAGAGGTTCATTATCATAGGTCAATACACACCAAGAATGAGCTCCACCCTTTGTTTTTTCTAGCAAAAGTTTTTTTGTATTTCCTAGGCTTCTCTTTTAGCTCACCAAAATTAAATCCGGTTAGCTCTCTTGTATTTTGGGAAACAAACACTCAATATATAGCGAATTAGTTTTAAGAAAATTATGAATTTCACAAGTCTCATACTTACTCGTTACTATTTTGTTTTTCCCATATAAGTCTTGATAATAATAACTAGAGCCGGCGATTTCTGGCCCCACCCAATTCAGAATTTGTCCGGGCCTTGGCCAAAGATTCCTAAACCTAAAAAAAGGGACCAATTTTGGCTTGAACTGACCACTTGTATCATTTGCTTATGTGTTTGTATCCTTAGGTCGGGTTTGGGCCATAAAAATGCCAGCCCAGAAACTTTTTGCCCGACCATTTTCTTTTGCTAGGCCATTGGCTTTGAGTCGAGTCGGGCTAGACCAGCCCCTGCTCTTTTTATTAGCTCTACTATAACCACCAAAAACTTATTCATGTATGACATTGCACAAAAGATCAACAAACTAAAAGCCAAAACTTAAGTTGGGACTACAAAATCAAAAGCAAAACTAAAAGCTAATAAATAGATGGTTCAATTGTTGAAACTTCTTCACAGTGTCACAAAATGCATGAATACTCACTATATGCAAATAATATTATTATTAACTTAAAAGATGGGATAAATATTATAGAGTCCCATTCTTAGGAGCTTCACCCTTAGAGCTGAGAAACTACCCATAATCTTATTTTTAAACTTCTTTGATTCTCTATTTATGATTAACACTTCAAAAGCACCACTACAAGAAAACTGTAAAATAGCTACAGAATTTGGCGACGGATTAAGTCCGTCACTAAATATTGACAAAATACTAATAGAATGTCGAGTGAAATGAGAACCAAAATTATTAAAATAATAATGAGAAAGTAGTAATAGATTACCGATAGAAATAGTGAGAAAACAATTTAGTCGCTATTCTATAGAAAAATTCAATCTAAAGTTAATATAAAGGTTAAAGTTTTTTTTTTAGTTTTGCGACAGAATCTTTTATTGTTATTTATCGACAGAAATCAAATCTGTAAGTACTCAACTAACGAAATTCGGTCACTATTTTACCTGCTATTTTATCGAACATGAGTATGGTGTTCCACTGCTGCATCACCCTGATTATGGTCCTACTAATTACAAAAAGTAATTAGCTATTTTCCTACATGTAATTATTTCAAAAAGTAAACAACATGCAAAAACCTATCAATCGCGCATCATATCAGGAAGCAACAAACACATTGAAAAAAGGTCAGACAAAAAAAAAAAGGATTTAACAAACAAAATCCTAATTGAAAAAGATATCAAGTAATCTTGCCAAAAAGGATTTTTCGAGATAATTTTATCCTCAGAAAAAAAACGTACAATCAACCTTTTAAATCTGCAAAGAAAATATTGAAAAGGAATAGTTATATCCGTAAAATTATTAAAACAAAAACATACACGGAAAAACCTTCAGATTTAAGAAAACGATAAACCCAAGCTGATCATCAAAATCAAACTCAAAAGTTCTCACAATTCAGCCTTTATTTAGTTTTGAAAATATACCTCGACTCCAACCACCAATTAAAACAACATAATAACGTAGACAAAAGGGAAACGAAACCCCAACAACAAAATTATAATAGCAGAGAAAATAATATATAACATTTTACCACTTAAAAGGAGTTTCTATGAACCAAGAAATTAAAGTTTACCATAAAAATATTTCAGGAAATTGGGTATTTTTGGGACCAAGAAACAAACTTCTCCATAAATATATTACAATGTATCTAAACGCAAAATGCAAGACCATTTCCTGGCGATCTATGAATATAAAACAACATACTTTTACCATCACTAAATAGCCAATCTATCCCCACAAAGCAATTGATGATGCCCGATTTTCATAAATTCTCACATATCACTCCAACAGTCCAATTCAATAAACAAAGCCAATCAAACAATAAAAAATCAATGATGACAAATAATACACACCTCAAACACTTATAATTAGTGGATAATTAAATAAACCAAAATCTGCAAGACCTGAAGCACGCAATTGTAGTAGTAAATATTTACAAAATTCTCTACTACAAAATATCGCTCGCCTTCATGAAATTGGTCTCCCAATGCTTTCTCTAACTTTGAACCCGCTTATCCTTGCCTCACTTAATCAAGTCCTCCAGTACACACAAACTATCTCCCCTCGCCACTAACAGGTCTGGAAAAAATATTACACAGAAGATACGAGATGTATTAAAAATATCAAATATAAAAATAAGAGCTGTATATTGCTTTTCCAATTAAAAATCAAATTTATTAGATCAGACAGATCCTATAAAAAAAAAGAAAGAAAGATCACATAATAATTTGCTATCACAATTAAAAATGAAATTTATTTAAAAAAAAAAAAAAGATCGCATAATATGTTTTTCGAAGCAATCCAGGTTTTGGGAAAAATAAAAATATCATGCATGGGTAATTATTTTAATTATCCCTAAAACTTAGATCCAACCATTTCACGCCATCATAACAAGAAGCAACAAAAACAAAAACATTCGGTCGCGCATTCAGATATTGAAAACACGAGAAAAATGATTAAAAAAAAGCATAAACCTGAAGGAGAAAAGGCATTACCCACGGAGAAGAAACCTAGCGATGCCACTCTTTCTCTCTCTAACTCCCACTCTTCGCGGATTTTTTGATCGATTTTCCTGATTGGGAAAAAAATAGATCTGAAAAAACTTAGAAAATTTTCGAATTTTTTTTATGATCGATATTTCTGGAAAAAAAAAAAAGACCGGGAATTGAAAATATGCAGAACAGATCGGGAAAACCATAAAAAAAATCCATATAAAAAAAACAGATGATGTTAAAAACAGATCTGAATTTTTTTGAAGAAAAAGACAGATCCCATTGTGTCGGCTTAAAAAATCTCGGATCTGTCTAAGAAAATGTTTAGACAAATAGATTAGGAATTATCTCCTATTATGTCGTCTTGAAATAAAAGAAATCTTTTCGACGTGATAAATTTTGTGAGATTAGGCAACAAGTTTGGACCGAAAAATGAGACTAGGAGGCTATTAACTAAAATAGAAAAAAGTTATTATTTATATCTCATGAAAAAATTAGTCTTGACCCAAAATAGATTCCATTGAACCACAAATTAACACCTCAGCAAAGAAGATACCACAGTTTGCCACATATACCCCGAATTGCTCTCCATTCGACACCTCACCATCAATAGTTAGCACTATTAACAAAAGTGGTGGATATATATATATATATATATATATATATATATATATATATATAAAATATTTAAATAGTACATCTTATCCAAAAAAAATATAAAAAATCTCCACATCATTTGGAAATGGCCTCTCTCATTCATAGAATTGGTTGGAGAAAAGGTCGGAAGAGAAAAGGTTTGAGACGTGGTCGGAGAAAAAGTCGGATAGTTGGTGAAAAGGTTGGACGAGAAAAGGTCGGATACGTGGTTGGAGAAAAGGTCGGTTTTCTCCGACCATGACTCCGAACTTTGTCGTATTTTTTTTTCTCTTTTGTTGTATTTTTTTATCTTTTCTAGTGTGTCATATTTTTAATTATAATAAGATACGTCGTCGTAATATTTATTATGAAGTAATCATAATAGAAAAAAAATCTTCGGGATGCATAGGGGAGTCAACCTACGAGCACGGAAGAGAGAATATATATATAAATAATCATAAAATAATTAAATCGATTTAAGAATATATAGAAGTAGTATTAAAATATAAAAGATAAATAAAAGTAAGTGAGGAACACGTGAGATTCATAAATAGTAAGCTTGAGAATATGATTATTAAATGAAATAAAAGAGAGGAGGGAGATGAATTTAGGTGATGTGTGACACTGAAAAATTGAAAAAAAGAGGAGGGGGTTAAGATGCCCTCCCAATTCCTCTCTCTTCTCCTTGCCATCCATACTACACCACCATTAACTATAATTAACCTTGAGTAGTTTAGTATGATCAAGTGTTAATAGCACATCAACTCATCAAGAAAAATTCCATAAAATAGAAACAAGAATTGAGAAATAAAATCTCTCCTACAGGTTGCATTTGGAATACCTTATTTTTAATCAAGTTTTTTATTCGCATTTTTTATATTTATAAATACATGATGATAAATCACATATTAAAACCGCTATTTAATTTTACATAAGATGACCTCCCAATTCCTCCCTCTTCTCCTTGCCATCCATACTACACCACCATTAACTGTAATTAACCTTGAGTAGTTTAGTATGATCAAGTGTTAATAGCACATCAACTCATCAAGAAAAAATTCCATAAAATAGAAACAAGAATTGAGAAATAAATCTCTCCTACAGATTGCATTTGGAATACCTTATTTTTAATCAAGTGTTTTATTCGCATTTTTTATATTTATAAAATACATGATGATAAATCATACATATTAAAACCGCTATTTAATTTTACATAGTTGTCAAAAAAAAAAAAAAAACATATTTGAAATAAAGAAAAATGAAATATATATAAAAATAAAAAATTCAAAAAACTTTATTCAACGGTCCACTACCAGTGACACGTCCTTTACTGTGTCACCGCCATACCGTCACTCCGAACACTTCCCTTCACTGTAAATAATCTGTAAACCCTCTCTTGCCTTGTTTAGACCCTGATTTCTCTTTATTCCAAAACAAAAACCAAAAATTCATCCCTCAAAAATGCCTCCGAAAAGAAACCACCGCCGGAAAAACAACAAACCACCGATCGCCGGCACCGGCGCCATGGCGGACTGCGTTCTCTCGCACGACGTAATGTTCTGCATCGTCACGCGCCTCCCCGTGAAATCAATCCACCGCTTTAAGGCCGTCTGCAAGCCCTGGTGCAAGCTCTTCGCCACCCCAAAGTTCATGAAAACGCACCACGCTCAGCTCTCCCAAAACCCCGACAATCAATCTGTCATTATCTATAGCTTCACCGCCAAACATGGCCACACCATGTCTCTTTCCAGAATCGAGTCCGACGAGGATATACCCATCAATCTCGACCACCCATATCCCCAAGTGCTCTACCCAATGGATTTTGTTGGGTCTTGCAATGGTTTGCTCTGTTTGGCTTACCCGCCGTACGGCCAGTCGATTTTTGTGTGGAACCCTGCTCTGAAGGTGTTTAAAAGCCTCCCGCTTCCGAAGCTGGAGGTTGAGAAGTCTGCGATGGTGTCTCTAGGGTTTGGGTACGATGATGAGAGTGATGATTTTAAGGTGGTCAGAATTGTTTCTGCTGTGAAGGAGAGGACAGGGAAGAAAATGAGCTTTGGGGTTGGGGTTGGGGTTGAGGTTTACTCCTGTAACTCCGATTCCTGGAAAACAATCAAGGTGGGTTTTCAGTTCAGTGTGATTTGTACTAAAAACGAGGCGGTTGTGAATGGTAATCCGTGTTGGTTTGCAAAGGTGTATGATGGGAATGAGAGTGTTGGTGGTATTTTGTTGTGGTTTGATCTGAGTAAAATGGTGGTAAAGAAGGTGCTATGGCAGGCTTTCATTACGGTGAAAGGGAACAAGTAAATTTGGTGGATTGGAAGGGTTCTATTGCTTTTCTCGCCTGGAGTAAGAACGGCGAGAGGGTTTTGTCGATTGACGTTTGGGTTTTTGATGGTAGTGGGAAAACTGGGTGGACCAAAATTCGCAGTTTTGGGCCGATGGAGTTGAAAGTGGTTAGTTTTTTGCGGTGTACTTTGAAGAATGGGGAAATTCTTGGAGAGTGTCCTGATGGGAAGCTGTTTGTGTTGGATCTTGATGAAGAGAATTATGGAGGAGGAGGTGTTAAGAAGGAGATTGTGATCGATGGAGCTGAAAATGGATCGTTTCAGGTTTATGGATATACCGAGAGCTTGGCATACTTCAAAGGAATGGAAAAACCGAAAGTGAAGACTGAGGAAGAGGAAAAGGAACACGAAGAAAAAATCGACCGTATGGTTGATAGTTTAATGCTTCAGGCTTATCTAGGCCTGAATGAGCCAGTTGTTTACGGGCCTTAATGATGGAGAAGTTGTTTGGTATTAATTATTGTTATGATCATGTCTAAAAGGTGGTATTAGAGTTCTATGGTATCCTTGAACTTGTAGTTGGATATTTTAAGTAGTGCTTGTTATCAATTGACATGGTTTTATGTTAATTCTCTGTTTACTAATTGGGAACTTGTTGATTTTTGGTTTTGTTATGAGTATGCATGCTGTCATGAGTAAATTATAGCTAGCTTAGTTCATATTGTTCTGAGTTTTGGCATTGATGTTGTAAAGATAGCACCCTGTTTCATGTTAATTGCCTGTTTTGTAATGAAGAGGGCCTAGACCTAGGCTGTCGATGTTTGGCCCGGCCCGGTATTTGGCCTGGACTGAGATAGGGATTCTTAGACCCAAAATGACTGGGCTTGGTCTTGTGCCTTGAAAAGGCCCGGCCCGACACTTTTAACACTACAATCTTGCGTAAGACTTGATTTTATCCCTCAGCCTACATGTGTGATTACATTTATCTTGCTCTTTGCTAATTTTGATTATTCTTAGAAATAGCACGAAGAATGGCTGTACATATATAGGTTAGGTAGGCGTAGCAAGGATGCCAACCCAGGCCAGGCCTATTATGTTTTCGTGTCGACAATGTTAAATTAATTAAAAGATTAAATAAAAATAGTGGATATATATGTTTTTTCTTATATGATTTTCATCCGACCTAACCCTTTTTCATCCAAATAGTGTTATATATAAATAATAAATAGTGAACTTATATGTTTCTTTTCTTTAAAAAGAATAATAATTCAGGCTTAACCCAATTTGTTCTCCTGGCTACGCGGTTGGTTAGGCTAGTTTTCTCCTGTTTAGCATCGGTGAAGTTTAGTTAATATTGGTAATTGTTTTGATATAGCATGTACTTTTGATTTAATTTCAAATATGAGGGTGCTTGTAACACTTTTGGAAGTTTTATAATTTTGATTCTTTTTGAGGTTTTTGTAATTAGACAATATATGTTGAAAATAATAATTCATATTTTTCATAATAAGTTGGAACATCATTCCAACATGTAGAAGTCAAAGAGTATTTCTTGTAAGTTGTTTACTCTTTACACTTCTTAAGAACTTGGGATTTGGAATGGAATGCCTCTTTGTATCCATTTCTCTCCTATAAATTGTATCCATGATCATGTTTATTGATCATCAAGAAAAACAACAAATAAATAAAAACTCTTCTTTTATTCCTTAACAAATTTATTCCGCATATCTAATACCCAACAAATTTGGTATCAAGAGCCGAGTTAGTTTTCTTGGCTAATCTTGCACAATAAAAAAAAAAAAAAATCCACTATGTTTGCACTTACCCCCAACCAAGTACCCATCTTTGATGGAGAACACTACGGACTATTGGAGCAGTTAAATGCAAACATTGTATATCTCATTGGATCTTTGGGATATCGTGGAAAGTTCATATGCCGAGCCACCAAAACAAGCTACGAGCACAACATGGAGTGAAAATCATCAAAAGCTCTATAAGGAGAATGTTCGGAGAGATGCAAGTGCCTTGAGATATCTCCAACAAGGCGTGAGTAAAACTATCTTTCCGAGAATTTTTGGAGCGAAAAAAGCAAAAGAAGTTTGGAAAATCTTACAACAAAGTTATAAAGGAGATGAGAAAGTCACC
>BMAC01000528.1:167531-209781 GCA_014905375.1 Phtheirospermum japonicum | reverse complement strand
GTTATAAATAATGATAAGATCAAGGGATGTAAATGCTGGGGGGCTAGGAGGTATGGTACCTTCACGGTACTGTAGTAATTTCCTATATATATATATAGGGATGTAAATGCTGGGGGGTTAGGAGGTATGATACCTTCACGGTATTGTAGTAATTTCCTATATATATATATATATTCTAATTTATTTATCGGTTTCATCAACTGACTCGATGACTTGATGTTTAACTTCATTACTCAGTGGCTATCCCGAGTCAATTACCGAGCTAATTTCAAAAATATTAACTATAATAAGATAGAATAAAAAGACTCTCAATTAAATTTATAATACGATACCTTATTTATTTGTTTATTTTTGTAGTATTTTATATATATTTACAATATTTATATATTTTTAATTTCTAGATTTAGAAGATAATTTTTTATAATATAACTTTAACTAAGTATATTACTTTCTGTTTCAAAATATTTGAGATTTATTTTATTATTTATAACTTCTTGATTTTTGTTATTATTTTATTATCAACTTTTAATAGATAAAAAAATATTTAGAATTAATTCTTATATATTTATTTAATTTAGTTTATGACTATTGGCAATTTATTCTTTCAGTGTTTTTAAAATAAATATTTAGAATTATTTATAATCTTATTATATTTCTATTTGATTTCAAAATATTATCATTTTTATTATATTATATTTTATTATAATATTTCTATTTCTTATTTTTTTAATTAAGAAATTATTAATAATTATTTAGAATTAAAACATATATGTCATATTTATTTAACTAAATTCATAATCTTTCTGATTTATTTTATTATTTATATCATTTTAAGTGTGTGTTTGTTACTTTTAGGACTTAGTAAATGATTATTCAGGATTTAAATTATTTTTAGTTTATTCTATAAAATTGTGAAATAAGATTTATTTTATATTATTTATTCGTAATTATTTTTAGTTTTAGTTATTTGATAAATATTTGTATATAAAATATATTTCTTATATATACTTAACATATTTCATATTTCTTATGATTTATTTTATTATTTTATAAAATTTCTATATTTTTTTTATTATTAAATAATTATTTAGAATTCACAATATTTTAATTCAATTTTAAAGTATTTTAGGATTTATTTTATATTATTTAAAATATATATGGTTTTTTTTGACTTAATTTTAATTTAATTAACATATATTTATAATTTAAATACAAGATTTTGTATTAATTTAGTTGATTTTATAATTCTTTCAAATTTATATTACAAGTATTATGTTTTTATTGGTTAAAAGTTGATTTTGTAATTTATAATTATGTTGATATAAATTATTTTTAAAATAAAGAATACAAAAAATTGTGACTAAAGTAACTAGATTATTCAGTTGTAGTCAAACAAATTGATCTGATTAGATTATGACTAATGATAAATTTTGGGGTACCTGTTGACAAACAATTACAGCGTGTACCAATAATTAGAAAATTATAAAGTTATTATAAGATTTTCACTTTGTCTTTGTATACAAAGACTAAACAAAGAGATGCATGCAGTGATTTGTAATAAAGTGACTAATATGATTGTTTCGCGACTAACTAAATGAAGAGTTTGAAACTATTAGCATGTAATGATAACAAGTTAAACTATAATTAGACTTATAATGTAGTCTGCAAAAAGTTGGTTCATAATATATAAATGTGGAGTTATTTACATTTGATTTATTTTGGGGCATGGATATACGCACCCAATCTATTTATGAGTTCACCCCAATAAAAAAATACAATAAAAATGTCAAAATTACCCCCCCTCCCAATTCACCCAAATAAATCATTTTCTCGAACCTTCTACCACCACTCCAACTTTGCCATTGGCGTCGCCCTTCACACCGTCGCCATAAGAAGGAAAAACGGTGATGGGTGGTGAAAGGTAAGTGACGGATAAGGGCGACAAAGGGTAAGAAACAAATGCAAAATAGGGGTGTTCATCTTTGATTTCTCGAACAGAACTCATGTGTTCAAACTTTAAGAACGAACAATACAACGTTGTTCGATTTTTTTTTTCAAACAACCCCTTTTTAGTTTAAAAGGGGTGTTCATATTAATTTTTGAACATATGTTTTGTGTACAAATCAATATTTTAAACATGTGTTTTGTATTCGAATCGATTTTTTGATATATTTTGTATTCAAAAATTTGGTTCGAACAACATTTTTTTAAGGCCATTTTTTTCTTTTTTCTTTCATCAATGGCAAGGCGGCGGCGACATCGTATTACTGTGCGCATATTTTTTTATATTCTTCAATAGCCGACGGCCAAGACGGTGGCTGCGATGGTGGGCGGCGTTTGAAGTGGTGGTGGAGAGTTGAAGGAGATGAAGTATTTGGGGGGTGTAGGGTTTAAGGGTAAAATTGACATTTTTGTGATAATATTTTTTAGTGGAGTGAACTAATAAATAAATGAGGTGCGTATATCCGCGCACTTTGTTTTTAGATTTTCTTGTATTGACCAATAATCGTGACTTGAGTATTTTAAGTTATTATATTATATTAATAAATTAATAATAATACACTTACATTGAATGAATACACCATTTATTTCAATTCGCTCTGTGCATCGCACGGTATAAGCACTAGTTGTGACAAAAATTCGATAAATATATAGTTTTTTCATTATATAGATGACACATTATGATAAATGTACAATTTTTAACAATAAAGATGAACACATAAAAGGTACGTTTAGTCAAAAAAGAAAATACATATTCACTTATTAAATATTCATCTATGGGTATCTATATATAATAATAATAACAATACTAGATATATGAGACAATTGTTTTGGTTTCCTCCAAATTTTTTTTCTTTCCCCAAAAGAAACTTATTTTAGCGCAAAAGCACATTTGTTGATTTTTCAACTGCTTTAAAAAAAGAAAAATTAAATCTCACAACACACAATTGTTGACTTTTCAACACAGGTTTCAAAGTCCATGTGTGTGTTTTTTGAGTTAATCAGAGGGGGTGAATTTCGGATTTTATGGCTACAAATTAGGATATTATTGCTTAAAATTTCTAATCTGTGACCAAAATTGTTTGAGACTCTTAATTATGATCCGTGAGAATCAATTTCGATTTTACGAAATCTCAGAATTACATATTTGTGAGCCACATAAATTGAATTCTTGACTGGATGAGGTTATCAATTTTAAATATTTTATATACATCTTATTATATATATTCGATTATTAGCCATATATATATATATATATATATATATATATATATATATATATATATATATATATATATATATATATATATATATATATATATATATATATATATATATAATTTTGAATTGAAATAATAGATAAAGCAAACATAAAAATAAAATTAATTACATGCCCCGAATAAAGAAAATAAATCATGATGATAAATTAAATTACAGGCCCAAAGAAAAAATCGGAACCTAAAAAACAAAGCAAGACATTATAACTAAATAATTTACAGGACCCAAATATAACTAATTTGTCAATAACACAATGAAACATACCGGAATTAAACTCTAAATCTGATCTCCTTGCACAATAAACTCTAAATAATCTGGTATCTTTCACAACAATTTTCTTTTTAAAAAATTGGTTGTTGATTCAATCAGATTCACTTACAGAATTAGAATTCTAAACAAAAGAAATACATTAAATCAGATTTCTTATTCATACGAAAATTGATTGCCTAAAATCACTCTAATGCAATAGGACGAATTAAAGAAATTTAATTTATTGAAATTGCAACAGATCGATTTTTTAAACAAAATAAAATCGACCAATAAAAAACATTCAAAAAAATAGACTTAGACAACAAAATAAAATCAGAATAATCAGATTTAAACAATGAATCACAGTAGATTAGGCAACCAATGATAATATCATATTTTTTAAAATATCAGATTAAATGCGATTTGTTAGCCTAATTAAAGATGTTTAATTTGTGAAAAATGCTATAGACCAATTTTTTAATTCTAGAATCGACGGATAAAAATCTACAAAATAATTAAAAACAAATGCATCCACCACTGTTGTTAAATGTGTTAACTATTAGTGCTGATTTGTCAAGTGGATAGCATTCTGGGGAATAGGTGGACCAATGATAATGCTACAAAGATGAGGTGTCGAGCTGTGGTTCAAAGGGGTCTATTTTGGGACGATGCCAAAATTTTGAGGTGGTATAAATAATGACTTTTTTTTTCTATTTTTGTAAATGTTTTTTTGTATCCTCCAGATTGTAATTTTCTGTCCAAACTTTCGCACCTAATTTCTCACGGCGAAAAATTATCAAAAAGGACAAGTCCGGACATTCTCACCTACTTTTTCACGGCGAATTATTATCAAAAAAGGACAAGGAATCTCCAATCTGTTTTTTTTGTTTGTTTTTCTTCGATCTATTTTTTTATTGTTGGATTCATTTTTATAATTTCCTGATATGTTTTCTTTTCTCATAAAAATCATTCATAAAAATTTGATCACATATATGTTTTTTTTATGATTTCCCCGATCTGTATAGTTTTCCGATCCGTTTCTTCAAGACTTTCCAATTCTTCGATCTGGAATAAGATAATTGGGAATTCTTCGATCTGCCATTACAGAGGACTATCGAAGAGGAGGTTACTGATTAGCACGTAATTGTCTTGATTTTAGTTTGTATTTTAATTGATTTTTCTTATTATTTTTGGTATAAGTTGGGTAGTTTGAAGCTTGAATTCGTGTATTTGTATTTCCAGCTTATTTTACCATGTTTTGATCTAGATTGATGCAAATAAGTGATTATTTGTGGTTTTTCACTTTATAGCTAAGTAACCGGAAGAGTTCAGCACGTAAAAGATAAAGTATGATGATCGAGAGGCAAAGATCGAGCTTTCCGGTGAAAAAGTAGCAAGAATTGAAGCTGACAGACTTTCTAGAATGGTTATGATGCTGAAACCGTTGTCGTTGAGGCTAACGGTTACACTTAGCGGTCACTCCAACCGTTAGCTGTTACCGCTAACCTGAACGGTTACTGACAATCGATGTTAACGATCAGAGTGCTGAATTCAAGAGCTCACGGTAACTTTCTATAACGGTTGCCTTATAACCGTTGTCGTCAGCCCGAAATGCAAAATAAAAGCAGTTAACGGTTGCTATAACCGTTAGCGGGCCCAGGGAGCCCAGAACAGATTTTTTAGCCCAGTTCGCGAAATTTTTTTTATAAATACCCTCCTTAATCCGAATTTCAAGCATCTAGGTCTGTGTGTGCGTGTGCTAACCCTAAAAACAGAGAGTAATCCTAGGGTTTTGGAGACGGAGAATAACAACAAGACGCGATGATCGAGGAGCAACCAAGAATCGACGACGACGAGTTCTCAAGCCGTTCGACGCCGATTCATCTGTTGGAGTTCTGCTCGCTGCGTTCACTCTTCGGAATAGCCGAAGATAATTCAATTCCCAGTAGTTTAAACAAGTACTCTGAACTTCTACTTAGTTTTCTTAGTTTTAAGGGGAAAAGATTGTAACCATCCTGTACTATACGCGTTTTTTGGGTTTGCATCCTAACGTTTTTTTTGTAATTTAATGCATCCTGTTCTATACAAAATTTCGAAAGTGCATCCTGTACTATACAAAATTTAGAAAAAAATTAGTTTTATTAAATAAAAACTCGAATTTATTAAATAAATATGCAAACCATATTTTATCCTAATGTTTACCGGAACTAGCTTTATTAAATAAATAAAATTTATTATTTATTTAGTAATGAATTCGGTAATTTTTGCGTATTTAATAAAATATGCCGGAACTAGTTTTAAATAAATAATAAATTCACCGGAACTCACACAAAGTATATGGGTTTGAAAATATGCAACCTCACTCGCGAGATTAGGTGAGTTTCGACGAGTTGATTGGTCGGAGGATGCACTTTCAAAAAGTTTTGAAGTACAGGATGCATTAAATTACAAAAAAAAACGTTAGGATGCAAACCCAAAAAACGCGTATAGTACAGGATGGTTACAATCTTTTCCCCTAGTTTTAATCATTAGTTTTCAAGTTCTAGAATATTGGCTAATTTATGTTCGTATTGTTTGCTTCGTTTGGATTCGCTGAACGTATTTAGTTATTTAATCTCAGTTTATTTTCAGTCTTATATGCTTATTGTTGGAAGTTTAATGCTCTGTTTGGTTGATCTTTAATGCATGCAGTTTATGTTAGTTTCTGGTAAACAATTAGTGTTAACCGTTATACCAACAGTTAGCGGTAACAGTTAGCGTGGTTGCAACCGTTAGTAGTTTAAATTAGTTATTCGATTGTTAGTTTAGTTGTTGATTCCTAAATTGCTTTTTAGTTATTAAATTAGTTTTCGGATTATTCGTTTAATTTAGTAATTAGTTAAATAATTTAGGTTTAGTTAATTAAAATTTAGAATTAAATTTAGTTAATCATTAGTTTTATTTTCAGTTGGTTAATTAGTTTAAATAATTTAATTAATTTAGTTGGTAATTTAAAATAGTTAATTTAGAATTTAATTTTAAAGTCTTGCTTTTTAATCTAGTAGTTGTTAATTGAAAAATTCAAAACAAACCCCCCATTTGTTTACGTAATTGCTTTTGAACAAACTATTCAAGATTCCGATTGTATGTTTCTCGAGAGACGACTCGAGTCAATTTGCCAACCTACGCGCGAACCCGTTCTCTTGCGGGCAAGCTATTGAACTTTTGACACATTTTTATAAGTAGGCAACCAAAAAACTTGAATCAGTTACCACGCCGTGCGAATCGGTGACACCTTCAAGCACTGAAGATATGTCGTTCAGAGCAAGCTCGGATGGGGCCATTTCTCAACTGTCTGGCTAGCTTGGGACATTCAGAAATTTGTAAGTCTTATCTATTTTATTCAATTTTAAATTCTTTGTTTTTTTTTTTGTTTTTTTTATCTGTTCCTCAATTTAAGATTTGTATTTTTCTTTTTTGGGAAAATATTGATCTGTTCAGGAAAAATATTGATCTGAATTGGGAAATATTCTTCGGTTATTCATTCCAAATCTTCCGCGTTAATGATTATTCAAAATTTTCCTTAATCCAGATCTTCATATGATGTGTGTTGATTTCTAGGCTCTAATCTCTAACAAATGTACGGAGGGTGATGATGATGGTAACTATTATGATTATTATTTTATTTTTGTTCAATCCCAAATTAATTAATTCTTACATTATCGAAGGAAATTGTTCAAGCCCAATTGTTCTTTTATCGCATCTTATTGCAAGTCGAATCAAAATTGTATGAGCTTAAGATATTTCCAACCCTTCTTAATCTATAAATTTTCAAAACGGGCTTTGTTGTCTGGGGGAAGGTTCTCATCATGTTTATAACAACCAGGAATGAGCTTTACATGAAAAATCTGACGGCCGGAGAAATGTTTGTGTCTCCGATGGGATTATTGTATTTTCAATTGAATGTTGGTCGGAAAAAAACACTTATTATTACTGCTTTTAACAGCTAACTGCCTAGGTCTGTTGTTTCTACGAGTTTGTTTGGTTCCAAGTATTCTGTCCTTGATAATGTTCTTACAAAAGCTTTTCGCGTTAAGAAAAGTGTGGTTGATGTGATTAAGTCCAATTTTAAAAAAATTATATGTGTCGGTAATAGGTTTCTTAAGAAGTGTCGGGCTTTTGAGAGTGTTCTTGACTACAACTTTGTGTCGGTAATAAGTTTCTTTGCCGATGGTCCATGTGTTGGTTATGGTATGAAGAAACTTAAAGGGGACAACTGTAAAAAAGAGTAGCCTTCCTGTTAGCAAGCTCTAAAAGAAAGTGATTCTCATCTTATAAGTAGAAAAGAATAAATTAGTATGATAAATTGTGCTATATTTGGGACTTGTGGGATGTTATTGTGTAGGTAATTGGTCTGAAATATCATGGGTAACTTTTGTAATTAACCCTCTTCTCCTTTGTGAGTGGTTTATTGTGTACAACATTTCATACTCAAGTTTGCCTCAATTACTCACCTAATTTTGGGTTTGGAGCTGGTGTGTACTTGGGAATTGTAACCGAAAAATTAGGAAAAATGTACTCATTGCTATTAAATATTGTCTCAAACAAACTAAGGATTCTTGATGCAAAATAATTCAAAAACAAATAAATTAATTAACAAAAGAGAGTACAAAACCTTGTGGTTTGTGGTAAGGACCGGAAGGTTTTGGCAATTCATGACCATAGGAAGCTGAAAATAAGGTACAATATCAATCCGATAACTATATATATATGATTAGGTTCAAATGAGAACCATGTCCTTATATGTGAACCTATGGTCAATTATGGGCCTTAGATCTAATTAAATGGATGGATCAAGTTTTTGGTGTATTTTCTTATTTGATTAAATAAAAGCACCAGTTCGCAGGTTCGCATATAATGACATGTTTCCCATTCGAACCCACCCCTGTGTGTTTATATACAAAGTGATGTATAGATAGTTGATCATCCAAGAATCAACTAATAGTCTTTAAAAAAAAATAATTAACAGTGCAGTTTTATGTAATTTACCTTCAGAATTTTCAGGCAGGCTGTGCAATCTGGAGAAAAGTCATATTAGAGGGGCAGTGCCGGTTAACGTCGGCTCCATTTGTTCGTAATTAGACCGATCATCGGAAAATCCAACAAGCGCTCCGTGTATAATGTTCGGATTGGCCAGTGACCTTTTGTACCAAGTTTCAAATCCCTCGTCACATCCAACAGGTGATTGGAGAAGAGAAATGGATGCAATAGAAGCCCCTGTGGTGAACATGGATTGGGTAGTTTTGTCCATAGCCCACCAAATAGCTTATCAGTTTTGGATTCTTGCCAATAATGTAATCAGCCTGTACATTATTAAATTTCCTAATTTTCCTTTTCAATTAACATTTAGGACAACTGCAATTAAATGGTAAAAGAGATAAAGAACAAGGAGATAATGATCACTTTAATTTAGATATACTTGTGATTTTTCAAAGTTGAGGAGATATTGAGATAGGAGTTGGGCATCTGGACATTTGATCACACTTTTGGATTTAGAAATATAATCAGAGTAGACAGCAAGAAGAAATGCAGCTGAGGCTGGATACTGGATATTGTTCCACTCACGTGTGTACATAAGGCCCCCTATAGGAAAATATACAAATTTAAATAAGGTGTGAGAATGATTTTATGATTAGGAAACTTGGAATTTTGTAATGCGTACTAATCGGGAGTCATGCAGACATTGTAGCCATCGTTCTTTTGTAGACAAGCGCATGTAAAATAATCGGCTTTCGCTTGATACTGTTTTAGCGTGGAAGTGTATTTGCCTCCGGCTCCATCCAGCAAAACCTATGGTCAAAATGTTGCAAAAGCCGTTTATTTAAGTATTTATTTTCCAAATTGAATGTGTTCATCAACTTAGGATGTGTGAGGCACCTTTGTTAGAAGGATTTGGGCTCCAGCATATTTGTTGTCCCATGAAAATTCTTTAACAGCCCATCCAGTTCCACCCAAGGAGACACAGTTATCCACAATGTATTTTAAGTAATACTCTTCATTTGTAACTCCGTGGAGCCATGCAGCAGTGTTGGGTTCGCTATAATCACACGGGGCTTACGCAGCGGAATTTAAAATTTTTTATTAAATAAAACAATCTATATATCAAATATATATATATATATATACTAAACCCCGTAGATTTCGTTAGCGATTTTAACGATCGTCATTTTTCATTATTATATATGTATCGAATACAAATATTTTGATTCTTATAAAAATAAATTAATACCTCGCTTTCGATATCTTCAAGCGACGATTGAGAGGGAATCAATTCCCGGCTATTTGGCTAACACCGAAACTTCTCGCCGTAGGGATCCATGCGTATCCCCTCTAATTGAGTCCACCTTTTGATTGCGACACCGGAAAAACTCTTCGCTAGTAGAATCGTTCCGTTTTTAAATTGATTATAGGAATAACAATTAATCCAATAATCAACAATTGATTGAAGATTAATTATTGTAGATGAAAAATTATCAATTAATTTTCATCCAACAATTGAAGACTAATAAAATTATAAAAGATAAAATTTCTCCTTTGCATCTCGGCTTGCAGCAAAACCTTTTTTTTTTCAAAACCAAGAAAAAGACGACTGCATTCTTTTTCTTAAAACTCACTTTTGTTTTTTATTTTTCAAAAGGTCAGAATGCTCTATGCGGCCAGCCATCTTTTCTTTCTTATATATAGATTAGTTAGGTTTAATCTTAATTAATTAAGAAAAGAATTCTTTCCCAAGTCATCCTCCCCTTATTAAAACAAAAAGTATGACTTGTTCCCAATTACCTTATATATATATATATATATATATATATATATATATATATATATATATATATATATATATATATATATATATATTTATATTATATACAAATATATAATATAAATTAATTTTATTCTAAAGTCTTCAATTATTCTAGTGGACTTCTACAATTAGGGCCTACTAGAAAATTACATGGATTTGGATTTAGAATCTAACTAATTAATTAATTCAATTAATTAATTAATCCCATTAATTTAAATTAATCAATCCAATTGACTAATTTAATATATTCTTTTAATTTAGATTTCTAATCAAATTAGATTTTATTACATAATCAAATATATAATTAAATATTTAATCCAACAATTGAATTAAAATAAAATTTCATTTAATTAATTTTAATTAATTAATTATTCCAACCATTGGAGTTATCAATTTTGAAATGTCAACAACCAAAATTATGTGTGACCCTTTTAGGTTCACGACTAACACCAGCAGTAGGCTTATAACTTTTATAAGTTTATAAATTACAATTTATTATATTAATTAATCTAATTAATTAATTCTCTTGAGATTAACTCTTTAATTTTAAGAACTTACAAATCATGACAACATCTAACAAGTAGCATGATTACCCAGTGTTAGGTGAAATAGCGAGTAAACCTATTTCAATTGCAAGTTCATACATGTACGATCCTTTCGACAACTTATTTCCCGATTAAATCTTGGGCAAGGATTTATAAGTCGAAACCCAATTGATTTAATAACTGTGATTTCATTTCAAGTTTAAGTAATTCATTTATGAATCAATATTCATCGTGCCCTGGCCAAGGTTTTCGAATCACAAACTATGAAATTCACAGGATACTCTCTTATCCATAGACAAGTGTCGAATTCTATATTGGCTACAGACAAACCTCCATGCACATCGATACAATACCCAAAATACCCCTTTTACGATTGTCAGGCAATCAAAAGATAAATCTAAGTATTGCACGATGTGCACAAGGCTACCATCGTACCTCAAGTCAAGGACTAATCATGTACTATTGCAATATGGAAATTCTTATTCGACAGACAAATCTTCCAGTTAAGAGTTTCTATCGGGTCATGTTCAATGAACTTGTTCTCCAACAAGCACCCACATATATGCACTCGCGTCACCACGCTGATGTTAATGAGATGTAACATCCTTGTCTTACAAGCATGCATCATATGCGCAAGTCTTACCGGGCTATTCAATGTCCTATCTCGAAAAGCCCAATTAACTTGGAACAAGTTTAAGACCGAAACCTTAGAGACATATTCCATCATATGCGCAACCATATCCCATAGTTTAAATTGGTGTAAGGACTTTATCATACGTGCAATTATAATAAAAACGAAAACATAAGATAGAGAAAGTTGCCTTTATTAATATAATTCCAATAAAATCATTATACAAGTAGAATGAAATCCGATCTAATTGGAACGTCGGGCACTCTACTCTAACAATCTCCCACTTGCCCTAGTGCCAATTGCCCATGTATCTTAGGCCCATCTTCTCAAGATGCCCGTCGAATACCTTTTATGCTAAAGGCTTAGTCATAGGGTCTGCTACATTTTCTGCCGAAGCGACTCGAGCCACAACGACGTCGCCTCTACCAATGATCTCTCTCACCAGGTGGTATCGTCTCAAGATGTGTTTGGATCTTGGATGAGATCTCGGTTCTTTTGCTTGTGCTATAGCCCCGTTGTTGTCACAATAAATTATTGTTGGATCAACAACGGATGGAACTACATCCAAATCTTGGATAAAGTTTCGCATCCAAACAGCCTCTTTTGCTGCATCTGATGCAGCAATATATTCAGCCTCTGTAACAGAGTCTGCAGTCGTTTCTTGTTTGGGACTTTTCTAACTGACTACTCCTCCATTCAAAATGAATATATATTCAGACATTGACTTTGAGTCATCTACATCGGATCGAAAACTAGAGTCAGTGTATCCCTCTAGTTTCAATTCTCCATTGCCGTATATCAAGAATATATCCTTAGTTCTTCTCAAGTACTTAAGGATCTTCTTAATGGCGTTCCAGTGTTCAAAACCTGGATTCGACTGATATCTGCTTGTGACGCTCACATCATGTGCGACATCAGGTCTAGTACATAGCATTGCATACATAATGCTCCCAATCGCGGATGCATAAGGTACACGAGCCATCTTTCCTCTTTATTCAGGTGTCTTTGGAGACATAGCCCTAGAAAGTGGATCACTGCTAATTGGGAGGTATCCACGCTTGGATTCCTCCATGCTAAACCATTTTAGCACTTTGTCTATGTACATGGATTGGGATAGTCTGATCATCTTTCGTGATCTATCACGATATATCTTTATCCCAAGGATAAAAGATGCTTCTCCCAAGTCCTTCATGGAGAACTGCTTAGACAACCAAGTTCTCGTTGATTGCAACATCCCTACATCATTCCCAATGAGTAAATCAACATAGAGTACAACAAAAGTAACTGCCCTCCCACTAACCTTCTTATAGACACATGGTTCATCCAAATTCTTATAAAAATCAAACATTTTGATTGTTTCATCAAATCGGATGTTCCAACTCCTCGAAGCCTGTTTGAGACCATAAATGGATCTCTGGAGTTTGCAAACCTATTGCTCACTCCCACTGGATATGAAGCCCTATGGCTGCTTCATATATATCTCTTCCTTAATATTTCCATTAAGGAAAGCAGTCTTCACATCCATTTGCTATATCTCGTAGTCATAATACGCAACTATGGCTAACAGGATTCGAATGGACTTAAGCATCACTACTGGTGAAAAAGTTTCCTCATAATCAATGCCTTGCTTCTCTGTATAACCTTTTGCAACCAAACGTGCTTTAAAGGTACTTACCTCTCCATCTACTCCAAACTTCCGCTTGTAGACCCATTTGCAGCCAATGGGAACAATTCCCTGTGGTGGGTCCACCAAGGTCCACACCTTGTTGGAGTACATGGAGTCCATCTCAAACTGCATTGCTTCTTACCATTTTTTCGAGTCAATTTCAGACATTGCCTCATCATAGCTTCTTGGATCACTATCCAAAAGGAGTTCCTCTTCTTTGTTCTCTAACAAAAGGTTCATCCTCTTAGGAGCCCTTGAAACCCTTATGGATCTTCGAAGAGGTTGTGCTACAGATGGTCCAGCCTCAGCCGGTGTGCTATTTGCGGTAACCTGTGGGATACTTTGTGATTCTTGAATTTCATCAAGTTCTACAACTCCGCCACCCCTTTCATAAAGAAACTCTTCTTCAAGGAAAGTAGCATTCCTCGAAACAAATACCTTTTGTTCTAAAGGGTCATAGAAACAGTATCCTATAGACTCTCTTGGATACCCCACAAACTTACATAAGATGGATCTCATGTCCAACTTATCTCCCACTTGACGCTTCACGTAAGCATCACACCCCCATGCTTTTAGGTATTTGTAGGAAGGTGACTTCCCATACCATATTTCATAGGGTGTATCGGGTACGACTTTACTTGGAACCTTATTTAATAGGTATGCCGCCGTCTCTAAGGCATAGCCCCAAAATGAAAGAGGTAAGGAAGTACAACTCATCATTGATTGAACCATGTCCAACAAAGTTCGATTTCTACGTTCCGAAACTCCATTCAATTATGGTGTTCCGGGAGGAGTCCACTGTGAGAGAATACCATTCTCTTAGATAATCAAGAAACTCAGTTGATAAGTATTCACCTCCTCGATCTGATCGAAGAGTCTTAATACTCTGATCACTTTATTTCTCTACTTCACATCTGAATTCCTTGAACTTTTCAAAGGCCTCAGACTTATGCCTCATAAGGTATACATAACCAAACCTAGAATAATCGTCGGTAAAGGTTATGAAGTAGTGATAGTTCCCTCTCGCACTAACACTTAGCGGACCACATACATTTGTATGGATCAAATCCAATAGACCTTTGGCTCATTCCACTTGTCCAACAAATGGTGATTTAGTCATCTTTCCTTTAAGGCATGACTCACATGTTGGCAACTTTTGCTCTCCCTTAAGGTCGAGTTTTTGTCCCAACTTGTGTATCCTTTTCTCGGAAATGTGACCTAATCTAGCATGCCAAAGTGTGAAAGAACTTTAATTATCTAATTTCCTTTTATTTTGTTGAATTGTGAGAATGGGTTCACTTGGAGAAATGGCATCTAAAGAATTCGTCAAATAATCAAAATATATAAAAGAAGAGTCTTTGAAAATGGAACAACTTCCATTCTCAATAACAAGTCTAAAACCTTCTCTGTCCAAAACAGGTACAGAGATAATGTTTCTAATAATATCAAGAACATAAAGACAATTATTCAAACATAATTTAAAACCATTATCCAAAGATAAATAAACAGTCCCTATTGCTAATGCAGCAACTCTTGCTCCATTCCCCATTCTAAGGACCGTTTCCTTTCTGTCCAACTGCCTACTTCTTGACATTATCTGCAAATCATTGCAAATGTGTGAGGCACAACCGGTATCCAATACCCAAGAAGCATCATTAACAGATAGGTTAACTTCAACAAAATATATACCTGAACTTTTCAGGCTTGCAAGATATTCCTTGCAATTCCTCTTCCAGTGCCCTGTTTTTCCGCATTGAAAGCACTTATCATCAACTTGAAAATTAACCTTTTTCTTACCATTGTCCTTTATCTTCTTGTTGGGTTTAGAGGAACTCTTTCCTGTCCACTTCCTTTTCTTTGGCTTTCCAGCCTTCGATTTGGAAGAGGATCCAACAAGAATGACCGGCTTATCTTTTTTGATGGTGGATTCAGCCGTCTTCAACATGTTCAACAGTTCAGGGAGACTATTCTCCATGTTGTGCATGTTAAAGTTGACAACAAATGTGTCATATGAGGGAGGCAAAGARTGCAATAAAAGGTRCACATAGAGTTCATTATCCATAACGAATCCAAGGGACTCGAGCCTTTCAATAAGAGCTATCACCTTCAGCCCATGGTCTTGGACTGAAGAGCCCTCAGTCATACGACACCTGAAAAACTCCTTAGATATCTGATATCTCTCTTGCCTTTTTCTCTCACCATACAACTCTTGCAGGTGGAGAAGGATCTCAGAAGCATTATCTAAAGCTTAATTCTGCCTTTGCAACTCATTTGACATCGATGCCAGCATGTAGCATCGAGCATGCAGATTGTCATCACTATGACGAACATATTCTGCATACTCATCTGATGTCTTATCCTCGGGCTCTGGAGGAGCCGATTTTTGAAGTACATATGCCCTTTTCTCCAAGCTCAGGATAAGCTTAAGGTTTCTCAGCCAATCGACAAAGTTCGGGCCAGTTAGTTTGTTTTGATCAAATATGGATGCAATTGGATTTTTAGCCATTTTAGTAGAGTTATCTACAAAAATAAACGAAGCAGAAAATGTGTGAGTTATCGAAAATTATATTCATTTAACATAAGGTCTGTATATTAAATGTCTCCCACTATTTTATTCAAACTTTATTAACCCCATAATAAAAATTCGGAAAAACAAATTTTCTTAGTAGGCTTGAAGTCCAATATAAATGTTTCACACCCCAATAATATGAGCCCATGAAAAATTCATGTCGGTAGTCAACTCTTTGACAATTGTATCAAATACAACCTTCAAGAATATTTAGCCTCACTATTTCTCATACACCCCAATATTATGAGCCCATATGGTACTAAGTGTCAAATATAACCCATCAAACATTCGTGTAGATGGAGCATCAAGATGTCCCACGACTCGTGGCCAACATAAAGACGAGTCCACCCCACGAGCATCTCAATGCTTGGTAGAGATCACAGCTCTCCAACACAAGATCACTCCACGACTCAAGGCCAGTGACCAAGTGCGATAGTATCATCATGTCTTCTACCTATGATGGAAGGCATGGAACGATATGTCCAACATAACTTGTCCATTTAATTTGATATAAAATTAATAAAAGTTAAATTCTTTTAAGTTTCAAAAACTTGGGGTTTACTTTGTAAGACCTCATCAATCTTAATTATTAGGTGAGTTTTATTTAATGCATTATTCATCATATGAAGCGCAAGTATAGAACATTAAATAAATCTAACATGCATCATATGAAAAAACGGTGGAATGATCATGGTCAGCCTATGCGACCCATTTGAGCCAAAAATGGGTGTGGGTTGATCTAAGGGGTAAAACGAATAGAACTACTTCTATTACATTTTATATTTCAAACCCATACAAGCATGGGCCTTGAATCATCTATTCTATTACAACTTGTAAAATTACCCACACAGGCGTGGGCCTTTGACATCGAACGTCCTCCAATCGAAATTAGAAAACCTTACCACCTAATCTACTCTCGATGCAAAATTTAAAGTTTTTACAAATAATAGAATAGGAGGCTCGCAGGCCCCAAAAACCCAAAGATAAAAACATACAATCACATTTGTCATAGGCTCATGATCATCCCTAAATAAATCATGCTAACATTCATCACATGAATTTAAAGCATATAAAATAACTAATTTTGTGTGTTGATTTAATTTTGGGATAAATAAATTAATATATATATTTATCAATATAAATATAAAATAAATTTTAAAATTAACTTTTAATTATGAAATGAATAAACAAGATTTACTTTTTTTTCGGTGCTGCTTGGTCACATTTAAAAGGCTGCAAGATCCCTCTTTAAAAAAAAACAAAAACGGCTGGCTTACCTTATTTAAAGGTCAAATGCAAATTTCAACCTTTTGAAACTGTTCTGTTTTCCCAAAAGCAAACATGACTGCACAACTTTAATAAAGGAGGTTCCCTTCTCCTTTTTTGTTATATACACAACATGATTGCAACAATTGCAATCATTATATCTTGCATGAGCAAATCAATATTTGCATTGGACAAACAGTTATTCTATCCCAATAATTAAATCATATAAAATTAATTTTATCATACAAAAAATTAATCATTTTAACAATTAACATATATTTATCTAATAAATATAAATAGAATCAAAATATAATAATAAAAATGAATACCGTTGCTCTGACACCACTGTTGAGTTCGCTATAATCATACAGAGTTTACGCAGCGGAATTTAAAATCTCTAATTAAATAAAACAATATATATATCAAATATATATATATACTAAACCCCGTAGATTTCGTTAGCGATTTTAACGATCGTCATTTTTCATTATTATGTATCGAATACAAATATTTTGATTCTTATAAAAATAAATTAATACCTCGCTTTCGATATCTTCAAGCGACGATTGAGAGGGAATCAATTCCCGGCTATGTGGCTAACACCGAAACTTCTCGCCGTAGGGATCCAAGCGTATCCCTTCTAATTGAGTTCACCTTTTGAATGCGACACCGGAAAAACTCTTCGCTAGTAAAATCGTTCCGTTTTCAAATTGATTATAAGAATAACAATTAATCCAATAATTAACAATTGATTGAAGATGAAAAATTATCAATTAATTTTCATCCAACAATTGAAGACTTGAATAAAATTATAAAAGATAAAATTTCTCCTCTGCACCTCGGCTTGCAGCGACCCTTTTAAAACCTTTTTTTTTTTTCAAAACCAAGAAAAAGACGGCTACATTCTTTTTCTTAAAACTCACTTTTGTTTTTTGTTTTTCAAAAGGTCAGAATGCTCTATGCGGCCAGCCATCTTTTCTTTCTTATATATAGATTAGTTAGGTTTAATCTTAATTAGTTAACTAATTAATTAAGAAAAGAGTTCTTCCCCAAGTCATCCTCCCCTTATTAAAACAAAGAGTATGACTTGTTCCCAATTACCTTTTATATATATATTTATATTGTATACAAATATATAATATAAATTAATTTTATTCTAAAGTCTTCAATTATTCTAGTGGACTTCTACAATTAGGGCCTATTAAAAAATTACATGGACTTGGATTTAGAATCCAACTAATTAATTAATTCAATTAATTAATTAATCCCATGAATTTAAATTAATCAATCCAATTGACTAATTTAATGTATTCCTTTAATTTAGATTTCCAATTAAATTAGATTTAATTACATATCAAATATATAATTAAATATTTATTCCAACAATTGAATTAAAATAAAATCTCATTTAATTAATTTAAATTAATTAATTATTCCAATCATTGGAGTTATCAATTTTGAAATGTCAACAACCAAAATTATGTGTGACCCTTTTAGGTTCACGACTAACACCAGAAGTAGGCTTATAACTTTTATAAGTTTATAAATAACAATTTATTATATTAATTAATCTAATTAATTAATTCTCTTGATATTAACTCTTTAATTTCAAGAACCTACAAATCATGAAAACATCTAGCAAGTAGCATGATTACCCAGTGTTAGGTGAAATAGCTAGTAAACCTATTTCAGTTGCAAGTCCATACATGTACGATCCTTTCGACAACTAGTTTCCCGATTAAATCTTGGGCATGGATTTATAAGTCAAAAACCAATTGATTTAATAACTGTAATTTCATTTCAAGTTTAAGTTATTCATTTATGAATCAATATTCATCGTGCCCTGACCAAGGTCTTTGAATCACAAACTATGAAATTCACAGGATACTCTCTTGTCCATAGACAAGTGTCGAATTCTATGTTGGCTACAGACAAACCTCCATGCACATCGATACAATACCCAAAATACCCCTTTTACGATTGTCAGGTAATCAAAAGATAAATCTAAGTATTGCACGATGTGCACAAGGCTACCATCGTACCTCAAGTCAAGGACTAATCATGTACTATTGCAATATGGAAATTCTTATTTGACAGACAAATCTTCCAGTTAAGAGTTTCCATCGAGTCATGTTCAATGAACTTGTTCTCCAACAAGCACCCACATATATGCACTCGCGTCACAACGCTGATGTTAATGGGATGTAACATTCTTGTCTTACAAGCATGCATCATATGCGCAACTTACCGGGCTATTCAATGTCCTATCTCGAAAAGCCCATTAACTTGGAACAAGTTTAAGACCGAAACCTTAGAGACATATTCCATGATTGCCATCATATGCGCTACCATATCCCATAGTTTAAATTGATATAAGGGCTTTATCATACGTGCAATTATAATAAAAGCAAAAATATAAGATAAAGAAAGTTGCCTTTATTAATATAATTCCAATAAAATCATTATAAAAGTAGAATGAAATCCAATCTTATTGGAACGTCGGACACTCTACTCTAACAAGAAGCCCATAAAAGTTCATCCTATATAGGAGATAAATAGTCAATAATTCTGAGCCATGTCTTTTTTTTTGTTAAAATATCCACTCAATGTTAAAATTCTCAATCAAATTTGTACTGAATTCGAGCATTCTTATTAGTTACATTACTATATTAAAATCTTAATATTATTTTTAATTTGAGTAGGACTATATTTGTGAGCCCAATTAGTTATAGGATTAGTTCTGTACTTTTGCCAAGAAGGAAATATGAGAGGAAAAAATAAGCTGGACTCACATAATAACCGGATGATGTGTAGAATTGCTTGGCATTTTCAATTGAATTATCGTAGAGGCCCCTGAATCTATTTGCAAATGAGAAAATCTGAAAAAAAAAAAAAGTTTAAACAAAAATAGTATTCTTGTATCATATGTAGAATAAAGGTAAAATAGTAATCATTTCTCTGAAAGATAATTATTGAGAAATTAATTAAGAAACAAAATACATGTCATCTTCACAGTTATGTTCGATAAATATTAATTTCATACAAAAGAAGTTTGAATATGGAAACAATAATTTGATACATTATTTTATGGAATAAACCATTCTTCCTTACCTTTCGTTACATTAAACTCAATTGGTTATTTTTGATTTTACACAACAAAATATTTATAAATATTTAGAAATCAGATTCCCTAATTCATTGTAAGTATGATTTATCTTTATCAATTTTAAAATTTATTAAACAATTAAAAATCAGTTAAAATAGTACGGTGGTTCTGTGTTAAAAAAATGAATGATGATCACAACATAAAAATGTACTTTCCTTTTCGTAATTGACTTAAGTAAATAAAAAGCAAGTCAATTACAAAGTGTTAACATACTCAAAGCAAAATGATAATGTATTAACATACTTAAAGCAGAATAAAAATATTTAAACATAAATAGTTTTATCAGAAAGATTGTTTTATAAAAACAAACCACATTTCAATCTGCCTCATAAATTACTAATAATGTATTAACATAATCAAGTCCTACAATGTAGATCAAACAACATGCAAATTTAAAAAATGAACACAGCCCACATAAACCAAGAATATATGCAGTAAAATAATATCAAAAACAATCATCTCTGTTTAAAAGTAAAATACGTTTTATAAGATTGTACATACAGTGAATGAAAACTAAAGTAGATACGAAACAATAGAAATCACACAACATTAAACATGTAAATAAGTTACAATCATCGGGCCTATCAGTATAAAATTCCACATATGTGTACAATTTGAAAATAAAGCAAAGTACTTGTTCATGCAACAACCCTGAATATTTTTGTACTCTTTTATTAAATCTCAAAATAGATAATTAAAAAAAAATGATAATATGCAGTAACATTTTTTTAATTAAAAATTAGTTAATGTTTTAACTTTTTTTTTTTGCATGCATCATTTGATTTATTTAATTTGTATCTACTTCTGAAAATATGTTATTTTTTAGAAAACGTGTTTATTCATTATAACTAGATTATATATCAATCAGGATTTTCAATAAATATGGATGTAAATGATCCTTAGTAAGATAGAGACTTTTACTTGTTTAAGATGAAAATACTTCTGGATCAATCTTTATCTTTGTTTGGCCCATGCTTTAATATTAAAATGTTCGATTGGATCCATCGTCAACAACCCTTCTTTGGTAAATAGACCATCGAACGAAATAAGACTCAAAATATTAGTAAAGATAAACATTAGAAGACAAAAATATTTTTTGAATAGATCTAACACGACTGATTTTGAACCAAATCGATATATTTTTTAATAGATTTAACACAATAGACTGATTTTGAACCAGATCGATATATTTTTTTAATAGATCTAACACGATAGACTTATTTTGAATCAGATTGATACATTTTTTGAATAGATCTAACACGATAGACTAATTTTGATCCAGATCAATTTTTCTTTGAATAGCTCAATAACAATAGACTGATCTTGTTCAAGATCGATAAAAAGTGAACCATAAATTATATTTGTCAGATAAAAAATGGTTCAAGATCCTGTACCTGATCAGAAATTCCTGCAACTTTTAAATCTGACATAGTTTATTTTCGGAGTTCATAGATCTGAAGGGTTTGTGGTAGGTTCCGGATTTTATAAAATTCTCACTGTATTGGTTGTTTGATTTCAACCAACCGAGATATAATAAACAAAAAGGTATAGGTTAAGATGGTGGATTTGGTAATGGAGATTATGTAATAAGCTTAGAAAATTATGGGTTTCTGGGGATGTGAGGCGGAGTGAAGCAGAGAGTCGGGATGAGCGGCGGAGCAAATAGGGTAAGGGTTGAAATGAAATTGGGGGACCGATTTTCTAGGGTTAGATGATATTTATACCTTGGATTATAAGCTGAGGTGTGTTCATGACCGTTGGGTTATTTTTATTAAATCCTGACCGTCCGATTGTGTGGAGTTGGTTTATGGGCTTGGATCCGGGTTTAATATTGGGCTTATCTGAATTCAAATTGGACTCGTAATATTGGGCTTCTTCGAATTCAATTTGGACTCAAATTAAATTATTGTTTCGGTTGGATTTAATCATTTAAACGAGTTGAATTATTAATTCTATTATCAAATATTTATAAATTATTTTTATTTATTTTAAATTTATAGAAATTTTAAAATTAGATTATGATTCTTTTTAAATTTTAACGATTGTCTTTAAATTAAATCAATTATGCGTTAATGTATATATTTCAATTTTTAATTTCGAATTCCATGCACGTAGATTAGTTTAATTTTATTTGTAGATTTGATTATCTATTAGAGAAAAATATTCTTTACCTCCTGAACTATGACCATTTTGACACTTTACCTCCTAAACTTTTTTTTCGTGCAAAGTACCTCCTAAACTGTGCAAATTTTGCACTTAACCTCCTGAACTCCCATTTTTGGTTGAAATTCTAGTCGGATCTCACTCGTGTGACATGCACGTTAACATATAAGGGGTAAAATTGACCTTCCATCTCCTCCTCATGATTCCTGCTCAAAACAATAACACGTGAGCACTCGTGTGACCTATTAAGATAATGTTCACATTAATATATGTATACACGTAGGTTTGGTACCTACGTAGTGCTCACGTGCCATTATTTTGAGTGGGAGTTATGAGTAGGAGATGGAAAGTCAATTTTACCCCTTATATGTTAGCGTGCATGTCACACGAGTGAGATTCGGCTAGAATTTCCACAAAAAATGGGAGTTCAGGAGGTTAAGTGCAAAATTTGCACAGTTTAGGAGGTAATTTGCATGAAAAAAAAGTTTAGGAGGCAAAGTGTCAAAATGGTCATAGTTGAGGAGGTAAAAAATATTTTTCTCTATCTATTATGATGTAAGATGTTTTATCATATGTGTTTAATTTAAGTATTACATATGATATTGTATACATTTGATATTTTTGACATCAATCTCTATTAGTGTAGATTAATTGAATTTAATTATTAATAATAAATTTATCTCTATTGCACAATCACAAATTGCATCTGAAAGTGGGGACTCCTGTTATATTATTGTGGAACATACACCACTAAATGGGATTGTGTACGGGACGAAATTGGTTGTTACAAGACTTTCCACGCACGTCCTTGAGTGCAAAATTCTAACCGGTGTAAAAGCGGGCGATGCTTCCCCTAATGAGTCTAACGTCTTCTGACGATAGAATACCTTTAAGTATCAACGAAGACCATTTTCACTTATGATTTCATATGCGATGACGATAAATAAGAGTCAGGAATCACTTTCGAACGTCGACCTTTTTGTGAAAAATCCCGTATTCAGTCATGATCAGTTATATGTTGCCGTGTCGCATGTCACCCATCGAAAGGGATTGAAAATATTAATTTGTGATAATAACAATTCGGGATCGATCGTAATCAATAATGTAATATATAAAGAAGTATTCAACATCATCCTTTCAGCAAGTAAATTTTACATATAACCCATCTTGTATGATTTGGCTATGAGTCAAGTCAAATTACATTAATCTGATAACACATTGAATTCACATGGATACTTTCGGATAACTTCTTACAACAACAATGTACATAGAGAGCTTAAGTTTTATTAAACTTGATAACAAATTACATCAATCTGATTATACCCATTAATCAAAGGCTACTCAAAATTACATCTAAACCATAATCAATGAAAATGGATTAAATCTGATAACGAATTACATCAATCAAAAGCTACTCAAATATGTAGCCATTAGCATAAAATGAACACTATAAATTAAACACATCTCATGACAAGAAATTACACCCAATAATATAATTACCAAACAATATAAAACAAGTTGATCTAGCTAGCAATTATGGCCACCTTCTCTCTCTACACTTGTTCGTACACACTTCTCCTCGTGCTAATTTCTGTCACTGCAACAAATGGTCATACAGTCGACCTCATTTGCCATCAAACCAAAGACCCACAACTCTGCTTACAGGTTTTAGGCGGCCCAAAATTCCAAGACGAAACACTTCCAATCTTGGCGGAATTGGGCTTTCAATCGGCGCAAATAAACGGCATCGGATGCCAAAGCAAGCTTGAGTCACTTATGAGCTCACCCAAGAAGCCGGATCCCAAGATGAAAACCCTTCTGGGCCAGTGCAAGAAGATCTATGATCACGTTCTCGCACTACTCAGGCCAGGACATGAGGCCGTGACAGGTGGGCGATGGGCCGAGGTTCTTGCCAATGTTACCCCGGTTCCTAGTGAAATTGATCAGTGTGAGCAGCTATTCAATAACAATTCACCGGTCCACGAGGAAAGTAGACAAGTTAGGGTTGCTGCTGAGGCCATTCTAGTTATTGCTAAAACTGCGAATCATTAATTAATGATTTTCTGACAGTGAATAATTCATTTCATGCGATCATGAAAGATGATGAATAAATATTATGAAATAATTTAGAGAATTTCATATTTAATAGGCATAAAAATATAACAACAACGACAAAAACAACAACATAATATGAAACAACCGCACATATGGATTAATTAATTAATTAAAAATTATCTTGTTGTGTTAAAAGGCCAATCACAGTGCCGATCGGCCCACACATGTGGGGCCATGTTCAAACCCAATTAAATTGATGTAGGTAAAACACTTTAGTCAAGATAGAGAGTTGTCTTAAAAAAGAATTAATTTTTTTAAGGTCACGTTTGTTTTTTAGACTCTTTGAAATTTTGAATTTTAATTCCTATATAGAATTCAAAATTTTATTATTCATTCAATAATTTATTACACATAATCTCATATTCATTTTTTTTATTTTATTATTATATCTAAATAATTAAATATTACTAAATAAAATATAAAAATATATTATCCACGCTTTTCAAACATGATTTGATATCAAATACAATATAAAAATATATTTAAATCCACTTTTTAGACATAATTTAATATATACTGTAAAAAATAAATGATTCGAATTTTACAACAAACAAAAATTCTTACAATTCACATAATTTTGAATACCAAAGTATAGAATTTCAACAAAATCTTGTAAAAAAGGACCTAAAACTGTCCAACGAAATTTTGTACATTCCGAGCTGGAGTGTTATTCAACTCTCGCACCCAATCTTCATAATCGTCATCAACTTGATCTTCTGAAACCACCAATGTATCTGGATTATAAGGCACAGGCACAATAATAAATGGTTCAATTTTTGCAATAGTCTTCTTCTTCATGATCACTACGAGCACAGTAAGGACCCAATGAAAGGGCAGGCCAGACAAAAGAACAATAACATTAAGAACTAAAATTTAATATTATTAGCTAACAAAATTGAATTCGATGACTTTTACATTAAGAGGAGATTGTTGATTATGAGTTGAAAGAATGTGTCATTCATTCGAAGATTCTAGTGTATATTTGTTCTCTTTTGGACCCAATTATTCAATGTTTGCATTGCTTTATTTTCTTTTTCTTAGGAGGTTGCTCTGTAGCCATTATTTTTATATAGACAATATCGAAACAATTAAAACCCACCAAATTAAAAATAATTAATATGCAATTAAATATTAATAATAAGTATATGAATCTCACGAAAAGTATACCCATATAGCCAATAAGATAAACAAACAACAATAACCAACACAAATAACAATTATGAATTAAAAGTCGACACAAGATGTCAAGATCAATAAGCAATTAAATGAATAATTTCTTGCAATGTATCAATAACTTAAATGCACAACTAAAACGATTCAGTCATTCAAAAATAAATAACAAACAACAAAGCAAATAAAGTCTACAAATTAAAAAATAAAAAAAGTTTTCGTATACAATATACTTGAATCAAGTGGATCGAACACTACAAAAGAACACGGAAACGCCGACGGAACCGACGGGTTACGTCCGTCGGTAAAAGTCCGGCATTAACTATGATTTTCCCGACGGTCAAAATTACCGACGGACGTAGCCCGTCGGTAAATTTGTCCATCGGTAATTTTTTATTTTTTTTATTTTTTTTATTTACCGACAGAAATGGCCGTTGATAATTTATTTTAACTTATTTAATTTATTTATTTTTATAGTTTTTTTTAATCTTATTTATTACCGACGGACATTTCTGTCGGTAATCCCACTTTCATTTTTTTTAAAATTACTTTTTAATTACCGATGGAAATTACTTTGTCGGTAAATTAAATTTTTTTTTTATTTATTGTATTTATTATTTACGAATTATTTTATTAATATATATTGTTATGTAATTTTTATATATTTTTTATTAATATATATTATTATTTAGTAATCTATATATTATAAAATAAATCCTTAGGGACCGATTCACTCTGCGTAGATATATATATATATATGTGTGTGTGTGTGTGTAATGTATAATATTAATAATTATAATAAATAATATAATATCATTAACACACACACACATATATATATAATATATATAATATATTTACATTTATTGTTTTTTTATATATTTATTAATATATATTATTATTTAATATATATATATACATAATATATATTTAATATATAAACACATTTATATATTAAATATATATTTATATTATATATACATATATATTATATAACATTAATTATTTTTTATATAGTTTATTAATATATATTATTTAATATATATGTATATATACATAATATATATTTATTATATAAATATATTTATATATATAGGCATATTATAATATATTATTTATTATATATAACATAAGTATGTGTATATATTATAATGTCAAATACTTAAAAGAAACTTAGTTAGCCTAATCGGTCATGGGTAGACTTATATATAGCGCGAGAAGTCGTGTGTTCGAGAATCCTCCCAACGACATATGAGAGGATTTATTTGTGATTAATAGATGTTGAGTTTGGGCTGGTAGGCTGGTACACCAATATATACATTTTTTTTAAACTTAACTTTCGGACGGACTCAAATCCGTTGGTAATTTTTTGTTTTTATTTTTTTAATAAAATTAATTAACGACGAAAGAAAATATTCGTTGGTAAATTTTTTAACGACGAGAGTTTCACCGACGAACCATTTCCGTTGATAACGCCGTTACCGAAAAAAATGGATGTTGGTATTTGCGATTTTTTTTTTGTAGTAGAAGGCTTAACTGCACGAATTCAGGATTCTTCTTCATCAATCTTATCATTGTCAATCGCACGTTAAAATAAAATTTGGGCATGTTTGAAAATTGAACTTTCAAATTTTGGCCATTAAATTCTTTATAAATCTTTGCAAATTGAAAGCATTAAATTGAAAGGATTTGATGATTTTGATTTGTAAGGACTAAGATCTGTGGCTAATATCAAAAGAATTGGAAGTGAAAAAAATGAAGCTTGCAAGTTTGTGGAACGGATACTGGAAATTTCGAAAGGAGGTAAAAAATTAAAGAAGATAACAAATATTAAAGAAAAAACTTAAAAATGGTATTACTTTTAACATTTTATTGTGTTATTAGTGACTTGGGCTGGCGTTTCAAGTTATAGTTGGATATTTTGGTGTTGGGCTGGGCTGAAATGCTTTATTTAACAAAAAAATTTATGTTCTGGGACAGGGATCGGTTGGGCCAGGGCCCAGGGAGGTCCAGCTCTGGTTGCGCATGACACAGAACGCTCAATCCATAACATCATCATTGGGAGGAACATATATTCTTTTAACAAATGGGTTTGGATGCCGGAGAAAAAAGATAATTTTTCTGTCAAATCTACCTATCATCATCTAGTTTTGAGTAAAGTTGGGAATCTAGTAACAAAAGTCTCGTTCGAAAAACAACTTGAAAACTGGCCATCAAATGTAAAACCAAACAAATTTTCTTTTTTTAGATCAAGTCCATATATGGGATATTTATTTAACTAAATTCCTAATCTTTCCGATTTATTTTATTATTTATAGCATTTTAAGTGTGTGTTTGTTACTTTTAGAATTTAGTAAATGATTATTCAAAATTTAAATTATTTTAGTTTATTCTATAAAATTATTGTGAAATAATATTTATTTTATATTATTTATTCATAATTATTTTTATTTTTAATTATTTGATAAATATTTGTATATAAAATATATTTCTTATATATACTTAACATATTTCATATTTTTTATGATTCTATATCAGGGCCCGTTCGATGATGTGCCACCGGGCACATGAGCGAGAGATGATCGTTGGTTGCTGTTGTATTTATTTATCACTTTCTGCTTTCTTTTTGATAAAAAAACAAAAAATACAACAAATGTCCAAAAATATTAGTTTGTTTGTTTTGGTTTTATTTGTTTGTTTAATTTCGTAGTTTAGATCAAGACGTTCTGGTATACTGGATATCCAGAACGTTGTTAAAAAGACGTTTGGGTGTATTAGATATCCAGAACGTCGTTAAATTTAGTGGTGATGAAAATATAAGGGGTTCATGTGGCTTGGTATTATCGGAATTCGATTCGATTATATGAATCAATGGGTTCTTAGCTTGTGGGATTGAAGGAAAGCGAAAATAAATGGAAATAAATGAGAAACTAAGACTATCTATGAAAAGTAAAGCAAGTATTTTGGATCCCTCGTGCGTATGCCATATTGAAATTGCAAGCAATAATCAAAATAATCAATATAAAGCAAAGAAACAACAAGGTACAAGCATGAAAACCTAAGGTACAATTATGCATGCATGATCATAAAAACTTAAATAATGCAAATCAACGAAAATTGAAAGTACCAATAGAAAGGGCAATAAAAGTTGAGGTGAAAGTTAAAGACTTTTTGAATAATAACTAGAAAGTAGATCTTGAATTCAACATAAAACCATGCATGAAAATAAAAACCAAAATAAAGCATACGAAATACTTGAAATAAAAACGATTCAAGACCCGATATATGATCAAGGTGTGTCAGTAACCTAGATTCCATAAACCAAATCACAAATCTATCAACAAATCTAAGAGCTAAGGAAAAATGCATAAATTGAAGAACAAGCTTGAAATTGAAGAGGAAGGAAGGAAATGATGAAACACTTACTTGGATTAAGAATTAGAATCCAAAAGCCTGAATGAAATTACAATCAAAATAAAGTTCAAGTGATGACTTGAATTCTTCTTGATCTTACAAACCCAAGGAAAAGATTGAAATTAAATCTAAAACCTAGAGAGAGAAATTAAATCTAAAAACTAGAGAGAGAATATAAATCCCAAATACATGCAAGAGTTGGGAGGAGAGTGGATGCTTTCTTTGGGGAAAGATGTGGGGCTTATATAGAGTTTCAAAGGGGCAAAAACATCAAAAATCCCGAAGTGTCCTGCAATGCAGTCTATCGACAGGCCTTTCAGTCGATCGAAAAGTTGGCAGTCGATCGACTGCCCTGTTTCTCCAATGTCCCAGCCTCTGTCGAGCAGTCGATTGGGGCTGTTCTCAGTCGATTTTGTTGTTGATTAGGGCTGCTTCACTGCTTTCGGCTCGATCTTCTCGTTTTGGCATGGATCTTGGGCCTCAACGCCTTTGCTCGAACCTAGGCGCATGCCGGCACATCTTGGCACGAATCTAATTCTTTAAGCCACTTACGAAATAAGAATTTTAAACATAAAAACTCAAGAATCCCACAAATTTCACCAACATCGTACACATTCCGCTCAAAAATAATAAAATGAGAAAAAAACCTAAGAACCTAATGAAACTCGACTCAAAACTACTATATACAGCATTAAACCCTAATTAAAAATATGAGAAAAACACCATAATTACATTCAAAACAACCACCACACACTTATCGGTTTGTTCATCCTCGAACAACGAAAATAATCGAGAGCGTACATGCAATGAACATTATGCAAAAAGAAAAATCCTTGTGCTTATCCTTATAAGAATGATAAAAGTATCAACATAAACTCGTTATCGCCAAGCATTTCTCGTATCACTCTTTCTCAAATGAAAACCACCCTCAAATGGAATTTTGAGGGTGTTCGCTCAATTCGCTCAAGTGTTTATTTTATATGGGATGTGTATACACTCAAGTCGTACAATGCATTCACCTTGTCAAGATTTCAAAAATTAGTTCAAACTCGCCCATTGTACATGACCAAACAAGAATCGAAAGGGGTCTTTATTTTGGGTTGTAATATTGGTTCTTTGGTAAGGTATGGAATATATGGATATAGTGGCTAACACACGATCAAACGTGATCAATAACACACGAAACCCTAACTTCTAGGACTCGAACTTATGAGCACTTCACCCTTCCCAAATTACCAAACTTTCATTCGAAACCCTTTCGTACATTCTTACACTTTTCCTACTTTTATCTCACAATACTTAGAAACTTTTTGAATTTGCTTCTTTTTACTAAACTTAGCCCTTTAACCATTAGTCTTTTCGCTCGAGCGCATGCTTTATCACTTTTCGTGATTTGTGTTGGAATTTATTTGTTATTATCCTCTTTTATTTATTTATTTATTTATTTCTTCTTCTTCTTCTTCTTCTTCTTCTTCTTCTTCTTCTTCTTCTTCTTCTTCTTCTTCTTCTTGATATGAATATAAGAGACTCAAAACCCAAAACTCACAATTGACTTCCCACACATTTCTACTCAACTAACAACATACACTCTCTCCTCATGATTTATGAAGATATAAGAGCTAAAATCGAGCTCGACTAACAAGAAATGGGGCATAGGCTCAAGGGGACTCATTTGGGATCTTTAAGTAGCTTATATATTTGGATATGGCCGGAATAAGGGTGATATATGTTCCTCAAGGTCATTTCTAAATTCAATCATGTACGAGCAAAATCAAGCCTCCTCAATGCTATTTTCATAAAAATGCAAGCAAAACCGATAACTCACACAAGGATACTCGCTAGTTTGCACCAGGTTTTGGAAAATAAAATCAAAAGAGCTTTTAAAATGTTGCAATCTTTTCATGAGTAAATGTTGAGCATATATATATATAGGCGGGTTTTGGACGAAGTACAAAAATTCAACTCCTTACAGAAGAGGGCATATACATGTAAAAACTCGACAAGTAAACTATTCAAACTTCGAAGCATATGGTGATTGCTCGATAATGTAATAAAATCACACAAGACACAAAAAAGACTCAACCACATAAATGCGCAATTAGTAAGCGTCACTTCGCCAAGGCTCGAGTTAATAAAGACGAATCATGCTTTGTGAATCCCGGACCCTAACCACCTATCCACTCCAAACTGAGACCATGAAATGCCCTTATTGCATTTTAATGAAAATCAAGTAAGGGGGGAGGGGGTGAGATAGAAGCTTCCTTAACCGAGTGAGTATGGGTCGAGCTCGATGGGGTCCACTCAAGCTTCCAAGAAATCCAAGCAAAAATCGAGCATGACTTGTTACTCCCGACTCCATGAACGCTACCAATCTTATCAAATCGACCAAGGTTGAAGTCAGAAAACAAAATACTATAAAGGAAAATCGCACAAAATCAAAAACACAAGAAAATATGCACATGACTCAAAATAAAACAAAACCAAGGATTAAAAAGAACCAAAAGACAACACAATCGTTTTCTTAATTTTTCAATTTTTCGAATGTTTTTAGATATTTATATAATAAGAAAGTAAGTAAGAAAGAAATGTAAAAATAAAAAAACTAAACGAGAAGAACATGAGTCGCCTCCCAAGAAGCGCTTGCTTTACGTCATTAGCTTGACGAACTCCCCTATTGATCATGGTGAAGTTGAGACGGGAAGAACCAAAGCAATAACCTTCTTGTCGGGAGGGTCCAGTCTTTGAAACGTTCTTGGGGCGTCACATAATGGCAATGGCCTTCGATGAAAAGCAAATATTCTAAACGGGCGAGTAAAAGTTGTATTGGCTTGATCTTCGGGTGGAATTGTGGTTTTTAAGTGACCCGACAACTTATCTAAGAAACGATGGGAATAATGGCTAGCTAGCTTGTCCAACATTTGGTCGATAAATGGGAGAGGGAAATGATCTTTCTTAGTGGCCGCATTTAACTTTCTAAAATCGATATGCATCCTCCATCCCATTGATTAGAGTAGATTTGTCCTTATTTTTATTAGTTTTTTAGTTTGTTTTTCTATTTGTTTTTGGTATAAGTTGGACGATTTAAGTTTAATCTCATATTTTTATAATTCCAGCTTATTTTACCGCATTTTGATCGTAATTGATGCAAGTAGGTATTTCGTTGTTTTTTTTACCTTACAGCTAAGTAACCGGAAGAGTTTAACGCGTAATAGACGAAGTTCGATGTTCAACAAGTGAAGAACAAGTTTTCCGGTGAAACGAGTAGCAAAAGATCGAGAATTGGAGACAGACGCGCAGTCGCGTCGACGCACCGTCGACGCGAGCCATGTCAGCGAGTCATGAACGCTTCAGTCGATGCTCCGTCGACGCAACTTGCTGAAGTGTCGATGTCGACGCACCATTGTCGACGCAACGTCGACGCTACTTGCTGAAGCGTCGATGTCAACGCACACCATCGACGCACCCGCCCAGCCGACGCGCGCGCACCAGGCAGCACCGGCACGTATCAGTCGATGCACCGTCGACACACCGTTGACGCGACGTCCCAGAATCAGGATTTTAGGGTTTTTTATGCTCCAAGTCAAGGGAAATCTATTTAAACCCTTCTAAGTCCGTCCCAAATACACACATCTCTCACCCATACTCTGAATACTTGATATTTTGGCTCAAGAACAACACCATCCACACCCCGATAACAACAATTGATCAAGATCGAAGATTCGAGGATCGCCAAGCTCCAACTGTCCGTTCGAGATCCGTTCTTCGACCGAGATCAACCAACTCTCCGGATTAGCTGGAGAACTTACTACGCTTTCTATTTTAATAAGTACTCTAAACCTTTTATCCGTTTTCTTAGTTTAATTTATGCAATTAATTAGTATTTTCTAATAATTGTTCTTGAGTTATTTCATGTTTTGAACTTTAGATACTTTTGATATTGCAATTCGTAATCTTGGTTTAATTTATGCTTAGTTTTATTCATGCTTGGTTATTCTATTTCGTTTACATTTCGTTCTATATAATTGTTTTTCTTTTACGCTAGTTAATCTTGTTTGAGTTCTTAGATTAATCTCTCTAGTTTATAAGTTCCATTTGCTGAATTTAAGTTTATAAGTTCCATTTGCTGAATTTAAATACCTAATTTTAATTAGTGTTCATGCATTTTAAATTCTTAGATAATAAAAACAATCAAAATCCCCCCAATTTGTATGCGTTTTGTATTGAACAAACTATTTAAAATTCCGATTGTATGTTCCTCGAGAGACGACTCGAGTCAAGTTGCCAAACTACGCGCGACCCCGTTCTCTTGAGGGCAAGCTATTGATCTTTTGACAAATTTTCATAAGTAGGCAACACAAAAGCTTGAATCAAAATTTTGGCGCCGTTGCCGGGGAACTATACAAAGGTTTTCAAAAATATGCTTGTTCGTTTTTATTTTTATTTCAGCCATTATTTGTATAATTATTCTCTCTAGTCGATACGTTTGATTTGTTGTTGAGTTCATGCAAGGTCGTAGGTCTCTTAGGCTCGAACTTGCACCATTCATCGACAACGTTCATCGTCCGAATCAAGTGAGACCACCTCARTCACCCACAAGTGAATCGTCTGCCACGACTGATTTTATTTGTGATCCTGTTCCGGAAACGATGTTGCGACTAGGTAACCAAGCCCACAACAACGGGGATGACCAGTCACCAAGGCATCCACCCGTGCAACAAAGAAATGGGTACGGGAGTGAGCTAATTCGTCCCGACGGACCAGTACAGCCTCAAGCGTACTAGGAGAATATTCAACGTAACGTGATGGACCAAAATGACGGTCAAAGAAGAGGAGACAATCGCTACCGCCACGTTCCGGATGACTATTTCGAGAGATCATACCATGGCGACGAGCGGGTCAATGAGTGGCTCGCAAATGACAATTACAATGAGAGGAACGAGTACGATAGGAACTACGCAAGGCCAAATCACCAAGAAAGATACCAACGGGAGGCGTGCGAACCAAGACAAAGAGAGTTCACGACTCCTCAAGTGGGTCCCTATAGTTCGGCAATTGTGTTGGGTAGAACTGCGAGAGACTTCGAGTTAAAAACTCATATCATCAACAACCTCCCAACATTTCACGGTCTCGCCAACAAAGACCCACTGACGTTCCTTAAGGAGTTCTATGCCGAAGTTAGTAGGATTCCGTCCCCGGGACTTCATCACGAAGACCTTCAAATGGTGTGTTTTCCAAGCTGCATGAAGGATAAAGCCAAGTCTTGGCTACTATCGCTGGAACCAAGATCTCTGGGCGACTGGCCCATGGTGAGCGACAAATTCATTAATCAGTACTACTCAGCTCAGACAACGGGCCACATAAGGAGACAAATAGCCAACTTTGTCCAGCAAGACGGGGAGTTGTTTCACAAAGCGTGGGAACGTTTCAAATCTCTGTTGCAAGCTTTCCCACACCATCACAACTCTCCGGGAATGGTGAATCAGTTGTTTTACGAAGGCCTTTCAGACTCTTATAAAAATAACGCTGAAGTAGCGGCTGGAGGAGATTTTGGGTATTTAACAGCGACTGAGGCCAAACGACTGTTTGAAAAGATGAGCGAGAAGTCGAGGCAAACGAGCTCTCGACCACGGAAGATACGAGTTAACGAAGCGACTGAGGTACCAAGCAACGATATCTTCGATACATGTAACCGTTGTGGAGAGCAAGGGCACCTGGTGGATACATGCAAAATGGTGTGATACGACGAAAGTGAAGCTGAAACATATACGCCATCAAAAACCAACTCCGCCATCAAGACGTCCCAACTTACGAGCACCGCCAATCCACTAAGTTTGATGCACAACGAAATTCTCCGTATCTTAAATGGGGCCCTGAAAACCCACATTTRYRCCCAGCACAYAATATTTCAACGCCACCACCGAACAAGCTTCCGACYACTGGACCAACGCCTGCTCCAATACAACCAAACGATCAATTACTAATTTGGCAGCAAAACCAAGTCACTGAAACGATCAGAAACAGAGATGGGCTTGCAAATCTGACTACGCAAGTTAACAAGCAAGGAGAAGTTTTGAATGACCTCTCCAAAAGTGTGAAGAATTTAGAAACAATGATGGGCCAAATGGTGACATTCATGGCCAAACATGACAATGAAAAAGGGAAGTTTCCGAGCCAACCAGAGCAAGCTTCCGCTGTCCATGTCTTACGAAGTTGAAAGAAGATAGATAATGGAATCGAAGAGGAGAAAGAAGAGGCCACAAAAATTCCAACTGAGGATTCGCCCACAATTGACGGCCCTAAATCTATGGATCAAGTGCATAAGTCACCAAATCCTTATATTCCAGGGTCGTTGAAAGGGAAGTTTCAAAATCAAGGCCCCACTCCTGCAACAGTTGACGATTCTACCGAGTCTCCAAATCAGCAATCAAAGCAGTTCGCACRGCCWATAAGAGACAAGGTTKCTTTCCCTAGTCGACTTCGTCCAGCCAAGGAAAARAAGAAATTCATGGAGCTATACAATCTACTGAAGAATGTGAACATTAACCTTCCCCTYCTGGATGTGATRAAGACAATGCCCACGTACGTTAAATTTTTCAAGGAACTAGCGTCACGAGAGAGGCACTCGGCAGCAACCCAACATGTGGCATTAACGAAAGAAGTTAGCGCGATAATCAAGAAATCATTGCCACCCAAAGAAAAAGATCTCGGGAGTTTTTGTATTACTATTTCCCTTGGGAATGGACAAACGGCGAGGGGAATGCTCGATCTTGGCGCTGGCATTAATTTGATGCCGTATTCTTTATTTAGAGAGTTTGATCTTGGGGTATTGAAGCCTACCACTATGCGCCTACAATTGGCTGATCGGTCGATTATGCAGCCTCTAGGTATTGTTGAAGATGTTTTGGTGCAGGTTGGTGAGCTGGTTGTTCCTGTTGATTTTGTGATTTTAGATGTTGGAGAAGTGCCGAGCGGGAGCAAGGAGCATACCATCTTATTGGGATGTCCGTTTACGTCAACTACGCATGCGTTAATAGACGTGAACAAGGGAAGAATGACCATGTCCGTCTTAGGGGAGTCAGTGACATTTTCACTTCATGAAATCCATAACACTCCTTCACCACTTATGCAAGATGAATGTTCATTCGTAGATCTAGTCGATTCTTGCATCCATGATCTCGAAAGCATTACCACTATAGACGAGTTTGACGGTGAGGATGACAAGGAGCATTTGAGTGGGGAGGAATTGGTCGAATTGTTGGGGATTGACATAGGAGAAATCATAGATGGAATTGCTGGTTGTGGTACCGAGTTATGCAAAGAGAGCGACGTACCTAAAATCGGGCCAAAAGTGGAGTCGAGACCGAATCATTTGAAGTTTAGATAGGAGATGAAGCCATCGCATAATCATTCGAGAATTGTTTCCCTCGACCCCTACAAGAATTTTAAACGTGCAAAGAACAAGGGCGAGGCGCTTAGCAAGGATTAGACGTCGAAGAAGAAGACGTCGAGCGAGGTGTATGACAAGAAGATTCATGATACGATAATCAAGGTTGGTCAACTAATGCTCTACAATTCCAAACGTAAGTTTGAACCGACCAATTGCAAGGCCGAATGGAGTGGCCCGTTTATGATAACGAAAATGGATGAGTACGGAGTTGCCACTCTATACGATGAGAGTAAGAAGTCAAGACTCCAGGTCCATAAGCATCGAATCAAACCTTTCTACAAGGAGCATGGGCTGAATCGAGATCATGATAAAGAAGAATTAGTGGGGCCCCCACGGGCTAAGAATTGATCGCATGGAATCACGTCGAGCATAGGACGTTAAATGTTGCGCTTCTTGGGAGGCAACCCAAGCGATAGTTAGTTTTCATTTTTCCTTATTTTCTTTATTTTATTTCTGTTTTTATATTGTGTCAATTGCCGTGGTACGTTTATGTGTGTATTGATGTGCAGAAAATAAGATAGAATCGCTTATTCTGGACAACTAACGGTTATTGCAGTAGCTCGCTACCGCAAGGCCTTACCGCTAGCTCCACTCGAGGCGTTAATAATGATGATCAACCACTGAACCTACCGTTAGCCGCAGCAATCAGGGATAACGATAAGCTGAAATCCAGCCACTTACGACGTTGAGCCGCAATCCGGCCATTTCAAATCCCAAAAGATGTGCCAACGACGCTACTTGCTGAAGCGTCGATGTCGACGCACAGTGTCGACGCACCCGCCCAGCCGACGCGCACGCACTAGCAGAACCGGCGCCGAGCACTGGCACGCGTCAGTCGACGCACCGTCGACGCGATGGCCCCAGAATCGGGATTTTAGGTTTCTTATGCTCCAAGTCAAGGGAAATCTATTTAAACCCTTCTAAGTCCGTCCCAAATACACACACCTCTCACCCATACTCTGAATATTTGATATTTTAGCTCGAGAACAACACCATCCACACCCCGCTAACAACAATTGATCAAGATCGAAGATTCGAGGATCGCCAAGCTCCAACTGTCCGTTCGAGATCCGTTCTTCGACCGAGATCAACCAACTCTCCGAATTAGCTGGAGAATTTACTACGCTTTCTAGTTTAATAAGTACTCTAAACCTTTTATCCATTTTCTTAGTTTAATTTATGCAATTAATTAGTAGTTTCTAATAATTATTCTTGAGTTATTTCATGTTTTGAACTTTAGATACTTTTGATATTGCAATTCGTAATCTTGGTTTAATTTATACTTAGTTTTATTCATGCTTGGTTATTCTATTTCGTTTACATTTCGTTCTATATAATTGTTTTTCTTTTACGCTAGTTAATCTTGTTTGAGTTCTTAGATTAATCTCTCTAGTTTATAAGTTCCATTTGCTGAATTTAAATACCTAGTTTTAATTAGTGTTCATGCGTTTTAAATTCTTAGATAATAAAAACAATCAAAATCCCCCCCCAATTTGTATGCATTTTGTATTGAACAAACTATTTAAAATTTCAATTGTATGTTCCTCGAGAGACGACTCGAGTCAAGTTGCCAAACTACGCGCGACCCCGTTCTCTTGCGGGCAAGCTATTGATCTTTTGACAAATTTTCATAAGTAGGCAACACAAAAGCTTGAATCACCCATCGTAGCCCTCGTGGCCAACAACTCTCCCTTTTCGTTCTCAACGATGGTTATGCCAATCTCTTTCGGTACCATGTGAATGGAACTCACCCACTCACTCTCGTCAATTGCAAAAATCAAGCCTTCCTCCAACAACTTCAATGTCTCGCCTTTCATTATCTTCTTAAGATTTGGATTCAAACGCCATTGGTATGCTCGAGAAGGTTTGGCATCATCCTCCAAAATGATCTTATACATGCAAGCCGAAGGGCTAATTCCCTTAATATCGCCGATACTCCAACCAGTAGCATCCTTGTGAACTTTAAGCACTTCAATCCACCTCTGTTCTTCTTCTCGATTCGAATTGGCCAAGATAATAACCGGTTTTCTTTACTCTTCCTCCAAATAGACATACTCGAGGTGAGATAGAAGAGGCTTAAGCTCGGGCTTGTGCCTCCTCTCGACCTTATTGGGGGCTAATTCGAACAATTCGACGATCCCGTCAAGATAATCTTCAAGCTTTTCACTCCTATCATCAACAATCTCCACCTCAAGATAGTCTTCAAGCTTCTCACTCCTATCATCAACAATCTCTACCTACCCCTCTAAAATTTCGTTATTTCCCTTAACGACACATAAACAATGTTTATCACACAAACCTTTGGCACATTGAAGCACAATAGACTCATCTTTACGAACAAGGGTCTCATTTCTTCACCACAACCTTCAACATAAGCTCCCGGGTCAAACTCATCCTCAATGCTCTTTTCCTCCATATAAACTTGTCCGACCAGCTCTCGGATCACATCCTTATGTAAGCAATCATCAAAAGATATGCTTGATGTATAGGGCATAGGGGCTTTAGAGATTGGTGGCTTTTATGGGTTCGAAGACTTTTGTAGGCCATCGGAAGTTCCTTTGTCAAAGTGGGACCCACGGGGGTGGAATCGGGAGGAGTAAGAACACTCGGAATAGAAACCACCTCCCCTTCGGACGGCGAGACAACCGTATTATCAACCACCCCACCACTTCCAAGGACCGTGACTGCATGAGTATGCGAAGGTTGGCTTGGCAGTCTTCCTTTCTTATTATCTTGATTTAACATATTGACATCGCTTGCTAGTTTCCCCATGTTAGCGTTTAACCCATTTGTCGGAGCCTCAAGAGCATTGAACTTAGCATTGAACGAAGCCATCATAATGGGAAGAGATTGCCTTTGTTGCATAATGGCCAAGAGATTTAGATCGGAAGGTGGAGTAGGGCATTCACCGAAATAGGCGGACGAGATGGCCCCACATGAGGAGTAACAACCGCATTTGTATTGGCATTACTAAAATTAGGATGCATGCAGTTGTTAGGATGATAAGGAGGATTATGAGTCGGCGGGTGAACAAAAGATGGTCTAGCACAACTGGGTCCCACTTGATACCCATGACCCCCATACACTTCCTCCGAATGAGTCATCGACATATTGAACGAGGGACTTGAAGGACAAGACGTGGTATCGTGACCAAACATTCCACATGATGCACACGGAGGATCCGAGTTTGGGCTAGATAACTTAGCAATTTGAGCCTCCATCACCGCTATTTTCTTTTCCAACTCAAGCTCCCTAGAGGAAGAAGTCTCACTCACTTCATTAGAACTAGAATACATCGTTCGAGAAGATTTTCGCTCAGGAGGAAGGGATACGCAAGGTGAAATAGTCGCCACCACAAAGGGTTTGTTAACCTCTCTCATAGTGAAGATGGGGGGGGGGGGGGGGGGGGGGGAGGCATTTTGGGCATTGAAGCTCACACTTCCAAACAACGCATACGAATTGGGATTTTGAGCCATATTGTCGACACCAATCGGGGAATGATTGAAATTTTAAGTATGAGGACCTCCATACAGGGCCGAGATTCAGATATTGGCCACCAACGTTCCCGTTCGAACTAACAAAGCCTCCATTATACATATTCGAGAATTGATTAGGAGCATCATAACCACCATACGGACCATTTGTACCCATGAAGCCGCTTGACCCAACATGGTTTGCACCATGCCCTCCCACGTTGCCAAAACCATTATAAATCATCCCATTCCTAACATGGTTTGCACCATGCCCTCCCATGTTAGGACTGTTGCCCCCATTGCCATAAGGATTGGAAATGTATGCGTTACCTTGGGGTAGGCTCATGTGTGAATTGATTTGCATACACTCAAGAAAAAGGTTAAATACAAAAGAAAGGTAGAAACACAAAGAAACTACAAGCAAATCGAAAACCTTAACCAAGCCGAGTTGCAATGACGCCATTTTGAAGAGAAACGTTTTGGTGTGTGTAGTATATAGATAAGGTTCGTGTGGCTTGGTATTATCGGAATTCGGTTGGTCGTGCGGATCAATGAGTTTTTAGCTTGAGAAATTTGAAGGAAAGCGAAAATAAATGAAAATATACGAAAATAAACGAAAACTATGACTATCTATGAAAAGTAAAGAAAGTATCTCGGATGCCTCGTGTGTATGCCGTATTGAAATTGCAAGCAATAATAAAAATAAGCAAGAAAAAGCAAAGAAACAACAAAGTACAAGCATGAAGGCATAAGGTATAATTAAGCATGCATGATCATAAAATTCTAAATAAAGCAAATCAACGAAAATCGAAAGCACCAATAGAAAGAGCAATAAAATTTGACGTGAAAGTTTAAATCTTTTCGAAAAATAACATGAAACGAAGAGTAGATCTAGGATTCAACATAAAACCATACATGAAAATAAAAACCAAAATAAAGAACACGAAATACTTGAAATAAAAATGATCCAAGACCCGATCTATGATCAAGGTGTGTCACTCACCTAGATTCCATAAACTGAATCACAAATCTAACAAGAAATTTAAGAGCTAAGGCAAAATGCATAAATTGAAGAACAAGCTTGAAATTGAAGAACAAGAAAGAAAATAATGAAAAACTTACTTGAATTAAAAAAGAGAATCTAGAAATTTGAATGAAATTACAAAGAAAATAAAATCCAAGTGATGACTTGCATTCTTCTTGAGCTTACAAACCCAAGTAAAAGCTTGAAATTAAATCTAAGAACTAGAGAGAGAAATTAAATCCCAAACCAATGCAAGAGTTGGGAGAATGGGGGAATGATCCTTAGATAATGAGAGATCTTATCTATTTATACTAGGTTTTTGGGGGTAAATGGGTCAAAAAGCCTTAAAATCTTAGATTCCCCAGGTTTGACCAAAGTTGACCCGGAATGGTGCACATTAGCAAGGTTTGGCTTGGTTTGTCTCAAGGCAAGGATGATTTGGTGTAGCTTGGGCAGCGCTGGGCGGCGTTGGCGCGTGGGACTCGGCAGCTTCGACAGGCGTGGCGCGCAGCTCTCGGCGGCTTCGATAGGCTCGGCATGCAGCTGTACGACAGGCATCGGTTGGCATCGATTGGCGTCGGTTGGCTATTTAATTAAAAAATATATTAATTAAATATTATATTTTTCTATATGCTATATATTTAAAATATTATTATTTTTATTTACACTTTTATGATTAATCAATTGTTCATTCATTTTCTATTTAACTTTGTAAACTTTAATTTAAATAAGTGGAATAATATAATTTTAATATTATTAAATAGAGTACGTAGGAAGATACTTCGAATATACCTAATATTTTGTTGAAAACAGGCCGACAGCTGGGCATTAGTCCATTAGATGAAGCCCAAGTAAAAAAGACAAGTCTCTCATCCCTAAATTACGGCCCAGGAACTGTAACGCTACCCATTACATTGGACTATATTGAATTAGTCCATTTTAGGCTCTAATAAAGGAATACTGCTCACCTACCCGCAAAAGGTTTTAATTAAGGGATAAATCAATCATTTGTCAGTTAGTCCCACATTAATCCCCGCCACGCCTGTCGAAGCTGCCGAGTCCCACGCGCCAACGCCGCCCAGCGCTGCCCAAGCTACACCAAATCATCCTTGCCTTGAGACAAAACCAAGCCAAACCTTGCTAATGTGCACCATTCCGGGTCAACTTTGGTCAAACCTGGGGAATCTAAGATTTTAAGGCTTTTTGACCCATTTACCCCCAAAAACCTAGTA
>BMAC01000528.1:128920-167506 GCA_014905375.1 Phtheirospermum japonicum | reverse complement strand
TTAAGAATATGAAGCTCGTTTTCGAAAATAACGAACTTACCACATTTGGAATAATGGACCAAAGTTACCAAAAATAACCTTCCAAATATCCAAATCCCCAACAAATTCATATAATGTTTTTTTCGGGAGATAGAGGAAAATGCATCTCACGTATACTGATTAGTAGGTATGAGAGATCACATGTGTCAATTAGCAGGTATGAGCGCAGCTCTCGGCGGCTTCGATAGGCTCGGCATGCAGCTGTCGTCAGGCATCAGTTGGCGTCGATTGGCGTAGGCGGGCGTCAACAGGCACGCGGGTAGGCACGCGCTGGCGCTGGGCAGGATGCGCGCGGGCTGCCGGGCGTGTGCGGGCGCTGCACGCGCAGAGCGCGCGCGGGCGCGGACGGCTTGCCTTGGCTTGCGTCAGCTCGCGCAAAGGTTCGGTTGGTGAGTCCTGGCGTGGCTCGGCACGTCTTGGCAACCATTTCAGAATATTTTGGCGTTTTGGAGATAGTCTTTGGCGTGGATTTTTGACGCATCTTGACATGTCTTGGCGTGCCCAGTCTCGCTTTGGCTCGAGTCAAGGTTAGGCCACGAACCAATTTCACCTTTATTTTTGCCTTCTTGTCAAAATCTAGCAATAATCACACTCATCCACAAATTAATTGAACCCATTTAACCATAACTAGTATAAAATAAAAAAGAAACACGAGAAACAATAAAATACGAAAACAACCTAAATTCACCCAAATTCGTTCCCTTAACTCGTTCTCTTGTATACACAACTATCATTGCCCTCTAAATTCACCCAAATTCGCTCCTCTTCAATGCTCCTACACAAATACAACCCAAAAGTGAAAAGAACAAGAAACACCATAATAACTACCAAAAGAAACAAAAATAACATTATATTAAACATATAAAAACTATTAAAAACATGCATGAAGTGATGATTATCACTCTTCCATATGTATGTAGTTGCTTCTTCTATGTAGTATCTCCTCAATGGTACCTGCTACATTTTTGTCAGGGAGAACGTACTCCTCCAAGATAAAGACCTTATGTCAACACAGTCTGAAAACTTTCTCAAATGAACCTATCCCCAAAATCTTCAAATGATTCATATTGTCACTATTTAAGCTTAATCAACGACGTATTTTGGTGCATTAGTGCACTAGAAAAGTACACCAGGAAAGAAGCCCTCAATATTTCAAAACTTGGAATAATTATCGAGGGGCAAATGACTATTTTATGTTTCCTCTTAAGGTAGATAAGAATACCTAGCAAGAGACATCATCAATGTACTAGTGAAAAACCACAGGATCTTCAAAGTACTTAATAAGACGATTTAGATCGATCAATCCGTCATAGTGGAAGCTTAGATTTGTGAATACCTTAGGCAACTACGCTTGGAGAATAACTTTTGAAAAGGGATGGCCTCTTCTATCCCCAAGTTCCTTCCTAACCACCCTTCTCTGCACTTTCTTTTGCTCTTTAAGTATACCCCCAATAACATAGAGGTAGCTGTTCCCACTCCCCTCTCCTCACCCAACAAATCCTCAATATTTTCCTTAGTTTCAATAGATATACTCTTATTGATCCTCCTATCCCTATATTTCATACTTCTCCCTCCCACGGGCCCCAAGGCACTCTCCTCTTCCTCGCAAGAGCCATTGTTGGGCTCTCTCCTCCTCTTCCTCTTCCATCCGCCTATGTGCTTCCAGATCAATAAACCCTTCTTTGGGGAAAGTAAGGTGTTGATTAATAGTCATGCGATTATAACACTAGTGCAAAAACTGCATATCCAGAAGGGTAATTCTGCCTATCCAAAACGCCTTTCTGTACCTTCTGTAGTGACATAGTTCTGGATTGGCAGACTTTCCAGAACGCCTTTTTCTACCCTTCTGGATTGGCAGACTTTCTAGAAGGGTAAAAAAAACTGTTCTAGAAAATAATTTTCCTGTTCTAGAATGGTACCATCCCATGTTCATCCGCCACTTTCCAGAACAGTTTTTTCAAATATTGTTCTGGAAAGTTACACTTTTCAGAACGGTATTTTTAGTTACCGTTATAGTAAGTTATACTTTCCAGATCGGTTTTTTGAAAACACCGTTCTGGAAAGTCCATTTACTAGAACGGTTTACAAAAGTTACCTTCTAGAAAGTTTAAAAATTTTTTAAAAAATGAAATGAAAGCAGGAATACACCAAAATCAATAATAATAAATACTGTGATTATATTAATTATATCACCAAATTTCAATAGAATCTAAGACAAGGCAAACTAAAACTAATATTAATACAATAATATTTTTTATTCAACTATATGAAATTAAAAAAAAAAAAAAGATAAAGTCTTCATGAAACCTTAAGATCTCCAGATTCACCATCAACTATTGGCTCACCGTCTTCATAAAATACCACTCCCTGCATAATGAAAACTTAAGATTATGTTTAAACCATATCAAGGCTTGATTCAATAAAAATACATAAGTAACATTCACAAGATTTAATCTAGGCTATAAAAAAATCAATAAATTTGATTATCATATAAGTACTAAAACGACAAAGGAGCACAAGTAAAAATAAAGGCAAGTTACAAAAAACATACCTGATGCATGTAACCTCGGAAATTCTCGGAAAAACATCTGCATTCTTTAACGATAAGGTTTTGATCCAGTGCGTCGAGATATTCGAGTTCTTCTTCCTTGTCTTTTATTTCTTGGTCGATGGCACACAGCTTCTCTGGCACCGAGTCATCTTCATCATCTCCCATGTGCTTTACGACTTGCCGTTTACCCGTGAGATGTTTTATCTCCAGCTCCAACGCCTGCTTTGCATCGAGCTTCTTTTCTAACTCCACAGTCCTTCTCTGTAGGCTTTCTTTCTCTCTCTGGCAGAAAATTAAACTTTATTATCCCTAATAACTTAAAAGTTGAGTATTTATTCAATTAACTGAAAACAAAAAAAACAGCACCCTATGATCTTCTGCTAATTTCAAAACCTTTTCGTCCACTCGACGTTGTTCTTCTATTGCCTTCTCATTCTGCATAGCAAGAACTTATCAACTTTTGCCACAATAATTTATGACAACATAAAAAAAAATATTTTTTATTTTTGGGTAGGAATAAAAATTGGCTTTCCGAACCCCATTTTAATTCTTGTCGTGCTATGAATGACTGGTAGAAATGTCAGTTAAATTAAAGTATCAATTTACCTGCAGCTGCTCATTTCTAAGCTTTACAAGCTTTATTATCTCGTTTTCGTTCTGAGCTTCTCGTTCCTTCAGTTCCTCCTCTTGCTGATTGAGCTTATTTCGCTTCACTTCCAGCTCCGATTTCATCTTATCAAGCTCCTGTAATATCTGCTCGAGGTGACTGTGTGCATTCTTCTGCAACTTTTCTCTCTCTAGCAAGTCATTGTTTGCAAAAGAAAGATCAATATGAGATTATTGACAATAAAAATTACAAATTACAGAAAATAAATCTGAACAATAGTTTTCTGTTATAGCCTAATATACTTTATCATCAGTTTCCCATCTACTTTCGCATTTTAAGTTGTTTGGGAAATATTAAATGTTTATGATGCAACTAGATTAGTTCAGATGAATCTTCAAATTTTCAATTATAAACGTGTAGTCTCTATTCTATAGCCAATTACATTTCAAAGTCTTTTCAGAGGAGAACCAAAACATGCTCATGCCAAAACGTATCACATAGAGTCATTAATATAATCAGCAAAATCTCGAACAAAAATAGTTAATGCCAGCAGAATTATGAAAACCTATATATACCTTCGTTAAAAGATATGACCATTTCGTCCTTCTCGGTGATCAACGTGTAGAACGATATCGAAGTCTCCTTGTACTTAATCTCCATCTCTTTAAGCCGCATATCCTGAACTCAGTCATCTTGCTTGAATCGAGTTCACTGATCTTCTCGACTGATCTCTTGAGATCGTCGCCGCAGTCCCGAGAACCTCTTCACAGACGTTGAGCGCGTCCTTGGTGCTTTCATCCTTGGACGCCTCCTTCAAGAGGGCAGAGTCCTTGACGACGCCTGCGATGTCATCGATGGCGGCCTTGAAGGCCACCTCGACGACGCCTGCGATCTATTAACATAGTTGATGTGTAAAGAAATAATTGAATTATCATACGTGAATATATTATATTGTCCCTAGGTCAAAAAAAACAGAATCTACACATACATTACCAGACTCAACTGATCGGGAGAAATTGATTTACCTTCTTTTACTTAAGGAGTGAAAATAGACGAATTTATCGAATCAAGTTTTATTTTAAAAAATATATTTTCATCTCCGTAGGGCGAACAGATACAGATTTGAAGCACCCATATTTCCTGTCAATAATAATACTGTCAAAAACACTATATAGTGGATAGGCATTTCAATCTGCTAAAAGGAAGATTTTTCAGCATAATTAAATTTGTTGAGCACTAACAATAACATTAACCTCTACACTTGAAAATAGCAGCTAAGCATACTATTCAGCATATTTGTATTTACACTTGAATGCAATTAAATGTTTAAAAAGTCAATACCAATAAGAATCCCCGATCAAATCCCTTTTGAATTGTACAGATTCAGGCCAAGACATGTATACCATGGGTATTTAATTTGTAAAGTCCAATCACTGAAATATGAAATGTTTCACCATCAAACCTTACCCTTTGATGATGCTGAAGTTTACAGTATAGATGTTCCAAAGCACAAATCAATTACAGTTCGGAGTCAAGCTCGAACCATTTTCATTACCTTTGAACACTGGATCTTCCATTTTCTCATGCAAATTCCAAAAAGAATATGTTTTAACAAAAAACAAAAACACATTTTCTCAAACATTTTTGTACATACGATGCAGATATAAAACCATAGAGTAAGCCCTATAAGAATAGAAAAGGAAGGATACTCTTTAAAAAAAAGGAAGATAAAGGTTAAAAAGTATTTGATGAACCAATAAATCATTTTGTGCGACTATCATCTATGAATTTAGATTGTTCAAAATGATAATTTTCTGTGAGCAGTTAAGGACACTTGAAAGGCAGATATTGATGCCAAGGGAGTGTGTGAACCACAACAAAAATTATATATAGAACAAAGAGCATTTTGGAAAAATGGAACGAGGTGTTGGAAATACTTTCGATAAAGTAAAGAAGGTAGAAAACAAGTTGTTATTTTGAAACAAAGCCTTCAAAAAAAAAAAAAATTTAAAAGAGCTCAAAAGAAATCAGGCACTTTTGGCGCAAACACTTGCAGGGGAAGATTATCTTGCAAATGGTTGGAATAAGGTGTACACATTACATTTTGTTTTCATTCAATTGTAGTCAAATATAAATATACAATCAAAAGATCACAACGAACCTTTGAACAGCTTCAAGTGTAGGCAGTATAAAAGGCAGGAATCAAGAATAGCAATCAAAACCCTAGCTTCATCAATCAAAAACACTCGAACAGACTATGACTCACGTCGAGAATCTGAAGGGGTGGTGGAAGAAAGAAGAAACACAAAAAAGGATCAATTGTTGAATACTGGTTTTAATTAATAAAATCAAAAAGCCAAAAGTAAAACCCCTGAAGCCGAAATTCAAACCCTATCTCAAAATTCAGCCTTACGAGAAAAACCCACTTTCTGGGTCTGCTCAAACAGGATAACAAGATATGATCTTTAATAATCCAAAAAAAAAAACCCCACGCTTGAAAAAATAGAACGCATATATAAAAAAATGAAAATGAATTAACTCGGAAAGAAGAATATATATGCACAAGAATTAGATGCGACGAGTAAATAAATAAACCTGAATAGGCTGGATCGACGAGAGCGTCTTGAAAGAAGAAAAAAACCAAGGTAAAGAGATTACTCGTAGTCAGCAGAGTAAATCAATGAAAGTAAATCAATGAAAGCACATATAAACTTGAATAGCAGAACCAATAAACTTGAATTAAGGAAAGCACATAAATAAAAATAAAAACCCTAACCTAGATGCGACCATCTCCATTCACGCGGCCACTGAAACCCCACCGTCTTTTGCCCCAAAATCGATTGAACTCTGGCGAGAACCCCAGCAGCCTCGATTTACTCTTGAAAAAAATTGAACATGTCACAACGAATATGAAATTATTATATCAATACTCTGGAGAGCGGCGGCGGCGGGCGGCTTTGAAACTCGGCGGATCTGGACTGAAGCGACGACGACTTTCTTTTTTTCTTTCTTTGTCTGCAATGAATGGCATTTCATATAATAATAATAACATTGATACTTTTTTATAATTATTTTATTTTTATTAATTTAATATTTTAATTGGAAAAGACTTTCAAGAACGATATTTTATTACCGTTCTGTATCGATGGACTTTCAAGAACGGTTTTTAAGATACCGTTCTGGAAAGTAGAAATATAGGCGACAAAATTTTTTCATTTACGCGGTATAAAATTGGATAAGACTTTTGAGAACGGTATTATAAAAATCGTTTTGGATTGACGTAAATTCCAGAACGTTATTCAAATAACGTTTTGGAATGTACACTTTCCAGAACGTTTTTATAATACCGTTCTGGAATGTAAACTTTCTAGAACGTTATTTGAATACCGTTCTGAATTGACTCATAATCCAGAACGGTTTTTTAATACCCGTTCTGGAATGTATACTTTCCAGAACGGTATTTGAATAACGTTCTAGAAAATCATCTATCCAGAACAGTAATTTCAAATACCGTTCTAGAAAGTCTAATCCAGAACAGTATTTTAAATACCCTTCTGGATGCACCAGGATGGTCTGTTCTAGAATGCAGTTTCTGCACTAGTGTAATTCTCCGGAGTTAACCAAACTAGGGTTACCTTGGGCGTTCCCACGATTTTGGTTGATTTTCCAATGCATGCTCATCCTGATCCTTCCGCATCTTGTTTTCCATGCTATCTTCTCACGTTCTTAGCAGTGTATTACCTTCCTCTAGCTAAGGCATCGAAAGAGACCGATTACCACTCCCTAAGATGGATGCCAAACCCATAGGCTTTCAACTTTCCCACTCATCAGTTGCGATTAAATTCATCTGCCTCGGTGTTACATTGCCTTTTGTCATACTCCCAAACTCGTATTCTCACTTAATGACTCAATGTCACTATTCCCCAAAGACGACGCCACTTGATTAAACTAAACATACTTGCCCACCAAGAATCGGGAGCAGGCCAACTCGAGCCTCCGTCTTCAACTAATTCAATCCTTCAAAGCGTCGGGATGTCCCGGCATAAAGCTCTGATGATCAAATCAGAAAGTATATGTATGAGAAAAGTAGCAGAATAGCAAAAAAAGAAAACACACAATTATTCCGATGATGGTTTAGAAGGGTCTATGTACCTTTATATAGTGATTTTTTTTAAGAGTAATCCCCAAGAAACAAGTTTCCTTTTCCTTTATCGGGTAGGAAACATCTCTACAAAACAGGGATATATATGAAAAACGATTTATTTTCCTTATATTTGGGGGTTATAATCGTAACCTACCTCTCTGATTGGACGATCTAACACCATATCATACAAACCTGGGAACTTGACATCGTACCGAGCTATAAACTCCTTGCCCGAGGAAACTCTCATGTCGAGATACACTTGCACCCCTCCTTCTTACCAAGCTCTTACCTCCCATCAAATCACCCTGCCTGGTTAGAAGTAGCCGATCTATGATTAAGCATAGTCGATTTGGAGACCTAACTGTTTTTTATGCGACAACAGATATGATTTTTTAAATTACCTTACCTAGTGGATATAAATCACACCGTAAATTATGTATGATGATAAATGTTTTGTAAAAAGTAAAATATAAAAATATTTAATCACAGGCTAAATTATGATATGTTTTTGTTAACATTTCGTAAAAACTTGAAATATAAAAAGATATCTAATCACACCCTCAATTCTTGATTCTATACATGAAAATAAGAAAGTGCATTTTGACTAAAATAATGATTTTGGTCATTGTTGAAGATGCCAATGTAGCGTGTGATATTTGCTTCCTTAGGTATGGATGAAGATGGTTCTTGATTGGCGGCGCCTAATGGCATCAAATAAATATAATGAATGACCTTTTTATTTCAGAATATCTTTTTCTTGATCCTTGTCTTGTTGTTAGTCGTATTGGGTCTAAAAATAATAGTAATATATAAAATTTATAAATCGTATCCTTAAAATATACAAAATAATTATAAAAATATAAATACCATAATATAATTATTAATTATTTATAAATTAACGAAATACTTAAATCAATAATTATATTCTTATGCCAAAATCATACACCTTATATAAATTCAAATCGACAAACAAACTAGAATATATGAACACACATGACGAGATGCCCTTACCTGGTTAGAAGTATCCCATCTATGATCAAGCACAGCCGATTTGGAGACTTAGCTATTTTTGATGATATGGTTTTGTAAATTACCTAATATTGTTAGACAAGTATTGGGTAATTAAAAATATATATTTTTAAGAAATGTTAATTAAAAAAGTTGATAACCTTACCTGATCACACCCTACATTATGATATGATGGTAGATGATTTGTAAAAAACAAAATAAAAGAATATTTAATCACAGACTAAATTATTATATGTTTTTGTTAACATTTCGTAAAAGTTGAAATATAAAAAGATATCTAATCACACCCAAAATTCTTGATACGAATATTGTTCTATTCATGAAAAAAGGAAAGTGCGTTTTGACTAAATTAATGATTTTGGTCATTGTTGAAGATGCCAATGTAGCATGTAATATTTGCTACGTTTAGGATGGATGATGGTGCTAGATTGGCGCCTGATGGCATCAAATAAAATATAATGAATAACCTTTTTATTAAAGATATCTTATTCTTGATCCTTGTCTCGTTGTTAGTCGTATTGGGTCTAAACAAAATAATATATAAAATTCATAAATTGTTTCCTTAAAATATACAGAATAATTATAAAAATATAAACACCATATTATAATTATCAATTATTTATGAATTAACAGAATACTTGAATCAATATTCTTATGCAAAAATTATATGGCAATCCATTTATTCAATGACTATTATATGGCAATCTAGTCCATCTCTTATATTATCAATGAAACTATCATGAATTTTCATTATGTTAAATATTGTGAATTATCCTTAATAATCACCATATGAATATAATCGATGTCACAAATTAAATATGGTATGTAGCATGAGAATATATGTAATATCATTTTTATCATGCATATTTTTAACTTGTCCATTGTTAGTGAGATCCGACCATAAGTAATGTAAAACAATACAAACAAAAATACTAAGTTCAAACATAACATCGACTTTATTTTGCAGAAGAGTGAGGACACTCAAAAAAATCAAGAAAAATACACAGAACACTAACTCCCACTGAACTTGGATAAAATCAAGAATAACACCCAGACGAGCAATATGCTCTTGAAAAACCTCATATGTTAATACCTTATTTGTTAGTAACTTAGTAACTGAACATGCTAGCATAAGTTGCGGTTCAATGAAGAATTATTTATTTTGAATTCTTCATTATATCAACAAGAAATGTGTTGTCTTGTCGGAATATGACAAGGCCGATTATGCAGTCATATCCATAATGCCCCAAAACAAGTTAAACTTAGCTGCTAAAATAATTTTATATGATTTATTATTTTAGATGATTTATTAGAAATAAAAATTATTATAATTTAATATTTATAGGAAATACATATATTAATAATTATTTATATTATAAACGTGTACGAGCCGTGTCGTGTCCTATATTTTTTAAAATAAGCGTGTCCTCGTGTCCGAGTCGTGTCGTGGCCCGTGTCCGTTTTCGTGTTGGTGCAACTTAGATAATGACATATGAGATGGTATATGGCCTAGTGTACCCGATTCATTCTGTGTGATAGTATATGTATAATATGGATATGAAATTTATATGTGACTAATATAGTTGTTGGTGAATTTCCTGCCGAAGTGACCGTCAAGATCTAGTCGACGAGAAACAGTAAGTGGACTCTGTTGAAGTAGTCGTATCCGTTCGACAATATTTTGAGGCGCATCACTTCAAAGATGAATATGTATGTTTTAGGCGGTAATATGTGTTTGTTCTGTGCGATGAATATTCAAAACACATATATAATCAATAAAAATCACACATATTCATCACACATAATATTTATATTCATCATACAAAACACATATTTATCACATAATTCATCCATATTCATCAAACGTAAAATACAAATTTCAACTCTATATAAAATTAATAAAATGGAATCATATTTATCACACATGATATCTAACAATCGAAAAAAATAATTATATACCATCGCACAATATATAATTATTTATTACACAAAATATTAAAATAAGATAAAATGAAAATCAGGTGCACCATACACTGTCTAGTAGTATGCCAAAGTCCATCCAAAACCTCGTTTTATCAGGAAAAGTAATTATAAGATTATCAGTTGGCATTGGCAAGATTTTCAGCTTAGCAGCTTCTGATTGCTTTTTAAAATTCATCACAATCTACCTACCCCGTATAGCATCACAGCAACGTGATCACTTACGATAGCATCACAGCAACGTCAGCAATGACATACCGATTTCTCTTTCCCACACTAAATTATCTTTCCATTAGCAGTATAAATATTTCCCCACTTGTGTTGTCGGTACATTCATCAAACGGACCCGACTCAGATACAAAGAGTATACATAAAAAGGAAGGAAAAAAAAAACCCTTTGAAATCCAATTCAAAATACGGAAAATGGCAGCGAATGTGCCTACAATCAAGCTGGGTTCGCAGGGGCTTGAGGTGTCGAAACAAGGGCTGGGCTGCATGAGCATGTCAGGCAATTTCTACGGCCCGCCCAAGCCCGAGGCCGATATGATCAAACTCATCCACCACGCGATCAACTCCGGCGTTACATTTTTGGACACTTCCGACGCTTACGGCCCCCATACCAACGAAATTCTACTCGGCAAGGTCTCATTCGCTCTCTTTCTATTTATTTATTATTACCTCTTAATTCTATTTCGAGGTTTTACTTTATTCAACTTGCTTGGTGATTTTACTCTGAATACGTTTGTTACTGTTTTGTTGGGTACAATGAGATTGGAAATATGGGTATCAAGAGTATCGTAAATAATAAAAATTATTATTTGTTGTAAAATTTAGAATAATGTATTTTTTATTGTAGATCAAATAATGTTAAAAAAATTATAATATTATATTATTATATAGTATATAGTTAAAGAAATGAATTGTTATATAAATAAAAATTAAGTACGATAATATCCGATCAGAATGTTAAAAGAAGCATTGCCAAAGCTGTGATTTTAGATCCATGAAATATTTATATGAAAAGTAGGTCACTTGTGCGATCGTCACATGGATTATAGTTAGTGTGACGAATTCAATTTTCTCTTAATACTATCAATTTTATCTACAATAGTGTCACTAGAAGTATTAATCTTCGTTTTAAATAAGAATCATCATTTTAGTTTTGAAAAATAACTCTCATCCTGAAAAATATATTAGTTCGTTGTTTATATTTTAAATCATTGTATATTAACATTATATATATCATTTTATATGACACTTTCCGATGTAACCATGACAATTTTACCCGCAACCAGTTGTCTCCGGTTGTCTTATATGAAATATATATAGCCCAGAGGCGGATGTATATGGGGGCCTGGGTAGCACAGGCCCCCCAATTTTTTTTTATTTTTTTTAACTTTTACCTATATATATATATATATTTATATAATTAAATTTTCATAGTTTAAATTTTAGAATATATTATTAATTTCTACATTAGTTAATTTTGTTATTTAATTTTTAATCAATAATATTTAATTTTTTAGAATAAGTGATGTATAATGGAATTTTACGAAGAATTGAGCTTAGATGATGATTCTTATTTATCATTAGATTTTATAAATTTTAAATTTATTATTTATACTAATTGTTGGAATTACTTTATTGATTCGCATATTTGGTCACTTGGAAATTTTTTTTATCGACATATCAAATAAATAAATAACTATTACTATTGGTATTTAATTCACTTACTTACATTGCAGTCATTCGATCTTAGGAATCATAATAGTATTATAATTTGTTTAATTAGTCTTCTTTAATTTGTATAAATAGAAGCTAGTATCAAACTTTTTCAAAAGTATAATTTATTTTGACGTTAGTGTTACTTCTCCCGTGAAGTTGACGAGTGTAGAAAGAGTATTTTCCAAAATGACGTATGTAAAATAAAATTATATAATAGCATAAGATATCAAATATTGCATAATTATTTTAGTTACATATTTAGATAAAGAGTTATTTTTGATTGTTAGCATGAAGCAATTCGAAGTCGATTACAAAATATGATAACTCGACAAGGACAATAGTATTATATTTTTCTTAAACCCTGATTAGATTTACACTTTTTATTTAATGTGATAGTTTTTTTAGTATAATTTTGATAAATAAAAAAATTACTATGTCGATGCCCTACCAAAATTGTTTTTCTGTAACTGCCTCTGATATAGCCTACCTTTTCTTTCGAGAATCTTTGATTCTAAGAATGAAAAACTAATTTGTGATCTACTTCTAAAATCAAAGTCAATTACAACACTAATTTATAGAGGTTCACAAAGAAGTAAAACCGGACTAACAGGACTCGCAAACTAGCATATATACTAATATAAAATTACTGGTCAAACACTTTTATCAGATCATATTGATAGGTTATAATCGATCAGATCATTTGATTCAATACTATGATATATTAATTTTATATTCGTACGTATTAATTTTTCGTAAATCTCTGACTAGTTACTATACTATAACGGTATTATGATGTATTTGATTTTTGTATATAATATGTTAATTATGAAGTACCAACCTCATGCATGATTGGTTAGCAACTATACTCAATTGTGCTTAACTACAGGTATGGAAACTTATTAATTTGTTGGACCAATGCAGGCTTTGAAGGGGGGAATGAGGGAAAAAGTGAAAATAGCTACCAAGTTTGGAGCAATATTCAAGGATGGGAAGATGGATATACGTGGTGACCCAGAGTATGTGAGGGCCGCATGTGAGTCAAGCTTGAAGCGTCTTGATATTGACTGCATTGATCTCTATTATGTTCATCGAATCGACACTCGTGTGCCCATCGAAGTTACGGTGAGTACCTCAATAATTAAATTATTCTTTTCAACTTCGTCGAATTTGATGATTTAGTACATGAGCTTGTGAAGAAAATTGTGTTATCCTAATCTAAAATGAGCATTTGTGTTATCTTTCTATTTTTTTTTCTTGAAAAAGTATTAGAAAAGTTGTCATTGTAGTCTTTTTCAACATGAGTTTTTTAATCTTAATCAACAATGTCATGAGCTGATTAAGAGACTTTACCAAGTAACATAAAAGAGTTGATTGTTCTACGAGCTCCTTCAATCCTCTCAATCAAGCAAACACAAACTTCTCTTCTGACAATTTTAGGCAGATAATTTGTAGGAGAGAAGTAGGAGTAATTATATAACAACTTGTTCCTATAACAAAATTTATAAAACACATGTTTAACTAGACACCCAATGTCCTCGATTATGAATTATGACATAAATGTTGTATCGCAAGGAGTGATTTGTTCATTTGGTTTATTCCTTAGCTTGTAATCTCATTTCGTCATCATATTTTTCCTCGATTATCTTATTTTCTAATGTCATATATATATATATATATATATATATATATATATATATATATATATATATATAAATATTTACAAGATGGGAGAGCTTAAAAAATTGGTTGAAGAAGGGAAAATAAAATATGTTGGACTCTCAGAGGCCTCTGTTTCTACAATCAGAAGGGCTCATGCTGTTCATCCAATAACCGCCGTTCAGAACGAGTGGTCATTGTGGACAAGAGACTTGGAAGAAGAATTAATTCCTACATGCAGGTAATTAATAGGTATATTAATTATTTATTATGTTTCTGAATAAGTAGAAAATGGTAATGGTATTGAGCTCTCTATGTCTTATGAATTTCAGAGAACTTGGCATTGGGATCGTCCCGTATAGTCCACTTGGACGCGGTTTTCTTTCGGGGGGTCCCAAATTGGTACAGAACTTGTCTGATGGTGACTTGCGAAAGGTGTGCACATATCAACTCCTTTGCAACAATATGGTTATTTTATTAATTTAAGAAAATACTCAAGACTATTTTTTGATTACATGCTAATAAAAGTATGTCTGAAATTTGGTAGATTAACCCAAGGTTCCAAACTGAGAATGTAGAAAGTAACAAGCTGGTGTACGAGGGGATTAGTGAGATGGCCTCAAGAAAAGGTTGCACTACATCTGAACTAGCATTGGCTTGGGTTCATCACCAAGGAGATGATGTGAGTCCGATACCGGGGACCACCAAGATCGAAAACTTCAACGACAATGTCGGAGCTCTGTCTGTGAAATTAACTCCAGGTGAAATGAATCAACTCTCTGATTTGACCAAGCTCGTTAAGGGAGACAGGTATCCTTTCATGGCAAACACATGGATAAACTCAAACACGCCGCCATTGTCCTCTTGGAAATCAGACTAACTCCAGTCTGGTGTCGTCTACTTCCCGACAATGATACTAAACAATGCAGTTCATGTACTTTGTACTAAATTTGTGTCTTTTAATTAATGAACTTATTACTTTCTGTTTTGTCCCATATAGGGGCATATTCATCTTATCATGATTGAGTCATGCATGAGGATGACCAATGACTAATTATAGCATGAGAGATTTGTGTGGATGCCTTGGGGGTTTCGTGGTACTATCTATGGTCATAATTAAGAGTATCCATATGAATTATCATTTACGGAGACTTTAGAATGATCTAATATAACTAAATAATCGATCATTTTTTCAGCATTTCTAAGTATTATGAAAACCGCAACACTGAAATAAAGAAGAACACATTCAACAAGCTTTTTGAAACTTAGCCTAATTTTTAAATACCGTAAATTTACCAGTTTGTTAGAATAGTAGCGAGCAATGTCATTTTCACAAGAACTAAGTAATTWTGTAATTAATTAGTACTAAAATTATAGAAGAATTTGAAAGTTTTGAAGGTCTCACGTATTTGCATAAATTTAAATGGAACACAAATATTAGTTACAGTGCCGTAACATCCTTACTAACATCTATGTATATCTGAGAAAAATTATAGAAAAACACTTTTAAATAATTTTTGTCTATGAGTTAAGTAAACTCATAGAACGTGATTTCAGTTCAGAAGTGATATTACTAGAAATAATAAGATTTTTTAAAAATTATAGAATAATTGCATCTAGTAATATATATATGAAAAATTCCTGGATGGGCTAATAGTCTGAACAGTTCTTAGATGGCTCGTGAATTCTTCAAGTTTGATCAAACAAAATCTTGAAAAGCTCTAAAACAATGAGCTATGCCTTTTGTATGCTTTAGTGAACTTTTTGTTTCTCTCGTTCTCTCCTTACCGATTTCATCAAAAGCCAAGCTAGATATATATACTCCAACTTTCTTGAAAGAGTCCTAGTTTCACAAAATAAAGTTTTAGATAAAAATCTTGAGATATTAAGTAGATAAGTACTAATAAAAAAACTTACTAAGATAAAGGACTCTAGTTATTTGCTAGATTAATCTACTAAACATTTTAACTAACTTAAGAGTCTAGAAGGGCAAATAACACCTATTAAATAAATAATTGATAGGAAGAATAAAACAAAATAATAGATAGAAAGAAATTCCTATCAATCTCCCCATTTTGCCTTTTTGGAGAAAAATCTCTTTAAACAACTCCCCCTGAGTTTCATAGCTAAAAATCTCTTTAAACAACTCCCTCTGAGGCTGTCAAAATTTAGCACGAATGATAGTAACAATGGTAATAATAAAATAGATTAACATAAATAAACGATTAATCAATCAAATATTCGAAAACAAAATCCAGCCAAAAACAAGTTGAAAAGTACCACCTGAACAATTAAAACAAAACATAAATATATAAAAAAACACTTGTTCAGGTACTATGAGTGATGTGGCATAAATAAGTCAGAACTGGATTAGAGCAGACCTGATCAAGGATAACTAAGGGACAGGAAGCCAGGCCAGCTCCGTCCGTATGAAGGTTTGACCCGGTCTTCTCCGAAATAGATCAGATGTTGAAAAGAGGATTATCACGGGTCGGGAGTTATCCTGACCTGGTAAATAATGACTATGTTATGAGCCTTAAAGAAAGAGGATCGGGGCAGGCTTGATGTCCAGACTTACAAGAGAGAGGGAGAGCAGGATCAGGGAAGACCTGGTTCCTTGACCTCCAGGGAACAAGTGGGACCACTTGTCAGAGTTTGTTGCTTAACGGTCCTTTATTCGCGGCCTATGTTTCCGAGATCCCGGATGGGGTCCCCACGGGGAAAAACTATAAATACCTCAACCTCAAGGCTGAGAGAGGTATGTCATTTTTTCTTGTGCATTCCTTTCTTGCTCACTAAAACACTCTACACGCTTTCTGACTTAAGCATCGGAGAGGTTTCCACCGGAAAACCTCCGGTGGTCCTTTTCTGACGTGTTTGTGTGTGCAGGTCGGGGTAAAATCATAGGTTTCAGGCGTGGTCATACTTCTTGGGTGAAACAATTGGCGCCGCCTGTGGGAATCAACCGGCTAAGACGTGAGTTGCGTATGGCTTCAGACGTGCTACGACGAGATTTTGTGGGTGAGCTCGGCGGCACGCCAAGCTCTGCCGCACCGTGGGGTATGCCACAATCAACAGGGCCATCCACACCGAGGCCAGCGGGGGCAGAACCATCAACAACAACCAGGCCAAACGCGATGCAGCCCCCCTTTGGTGGATCCGCACCTGCTGATGGCAGATCGCTAAATGAAAATTTCCTCAAGAAGCTGTCTGAGCTTATCGGAAAAGCCATGGAGGTGGCTATGGAGAAGAAGTTCGCGGAGATCTCAACTCCGCCATCAAACACACCACCAACTCGGACAGTTCCGTTAATGGAAATGGAACCGTTGTACGGCCAACGCACGGATCGGACTCCCCTCCAAGACAAAGAAGAGCACTTCTCTACCTCCGATAGTGAAATGTCGAGTCAGGCTAATCCAGCCTTGTCGAACAGATGCAGAGCCTGCAGAAAGAGGTGAGAGAATTTAAGAAGAAAATGGCGAGTGCTGATACGGTTCCGGCATGGAGAGGCACGCCGTTCACTGAGGAGGTCATGCGTGATGATGTTCCGACCTCCTACAGATCTCTAGGCTTCCAGTATAGTGGGACAAAAGATCCGTGGGATCACCTGAGCCGCTTTTAAATTGCAGCAGCTGTGCACAAGTTCTCGAACGCAGTCATGTGCCGGGTCTTCCCCATGACTTTCACTAAATCATCCCAGCTCTGGTTTAGTCAGCTGCCGCCACGTTCTATTAGCAACTTTGATGAATTCAGCTTGGCGTTTCTGCACCAGTTCACTAGCTGCAGGAAATACCAGAAAATACCGCTTGAGGTGTTTAGTTTAAAACAGAAGGAGAACGAGAGTTTGCGTGCGTATATCAATCGATTCACGAACGCAAAGCTTGAGGTGCCTTCTGCATCGGAAGAGCTCTTAGTGAATGCGTTAGCGCAGGGCCTCAAGAGAGGAGAATTTTTCCAGTCGCTAGTTGTGAAGCCAGCTCTGAAGTTTGGAGAACTCTTAGAGAAGGCAGAGAAGTACATCCATTTGGAGGAGGCCCTGAAAATTAAGGAGGAAGGAGAGAAGAAGAGAGAGAGATATGATAGAGAGGAAAGAGCGCCAATAAAGAGATCCAGGCCGGACCTGTCAGGAGGACGACCTCGTTTTGATAAGTACACACCCCTTGCGACTCCTCAAGGGGAGATCTTGCAGGCTATTGAGAGGCATCCTGATCTTAAATGGCCCAAAACCTACTCCCAGAAGCCACGAAAAGAAAGGTTTGACCGATTCTGTAGGTATCATAATGAGTACGGACATGACACGGACCAGTGCACTCTTTTGAAGGATGAGTTGGAGAGGATGGTGCAGGCTGGGCACCTCAAGGAGTGTGTACGGATGAGGAGGGAGGAGCCCAGGTCTGGTTATCGTAGTAATGACCGACCCCAGCAGAATAAGCATGAGCAAGATAGCGGGCAAAATAATGGAAGACGAAATGATCAGGCCCAGGTCATAAGAGGAGAGATTTAAATGATCACGGGGGGAGAATGGGACGAACATTCCAGACGAACCCAAACATTTATTTTGGTTCAGAGGATGAGGATGGGATCCTAGCTCCCCATATGGATGCCCTGGTCATTACGGCTATCAAAGCTAATTACAATGTCCGACGAATCTTTGTGGACAAAGGGAGTTCGGCGGACATCATGTTCTATGATTGCTTTAAGAAGATGAACTTGGGTGTGGAATTAGAAGAGGTCACGACCTCGTTGGTAGGATTCGCGGGAGGTGCACTCAAACCTCTGGGTGCAGTCAATCTCTTGTTTACGTTAGGAGAAGAACCGAGACAGACCAGGACAGTTCGGTTCTTGATAGTAGACGCAGCCTCTTCCTACAATGTGATGATGGGGAGGCCATCTCTAAGTAAATTTCAGGCAGTGGTCTCGGTGTGCCACATGAAGTTGAAATTTCCAGCTCAGGATGGAGTAGGCGAAGTCAGAGGAGACCAATACTCATCACGCTAGACGTATGTGGAGAGCATCCAGCAATATGAGGAAGAGAGAAAGGCCAAGAGGGCCAGAACAGAAGAGGACAGATCTAAATTGACCCAGAGAGAAAACTTGATGACGGTGGAAGTGGTTCCGGGGGATGATTGTCGAGTCCTCCGTGTAGGGACGACCCTCAACCCTGACGTACTGGTATACTTGGTGTCCTTGTTATGGAATAGTGCGGATATATTTTCCTGGTCTCCCCAGGACCTGGTCGGGATAGACCCAAAGGTGGCTGAACATCATCTCAATATCAGCCCTGCAATAAAGCTAGTCAAGCAAAAGAAGCGCAATTTTGGGCCTGAGAATGAGGCCATTATTGAGGCAGAGGTGGTTAAACTCTTAAAAGATGGGCACGTTCAAGAGATACAGTTCCCAGAATGGCTCTCCAATGCAGTCTTGGTGCCAAAAATAGAGGAGTATTGGCGGATGTGCATAGACTTTCGGGACCTTAACAAGGCTTGCCCCAAGGACCATTATCCATTACCGAGGATAGACCAGTTGGTCGATTCTACTTCGGGTTGTGAGCTCCTGAGTATGATGGACGCCTCGCAGGGTTATCATAAAATACGGTTGGCTAAGGATGACCAAAATCATGTCAGCTTTATAACTCCGAAGGGAACGTATTGCTATGTGGTCATGCCGTTCGGGCTTAAGAATGCGGGCGCCACGTACCAGTGATTGGTGGACAAGTTGTTCAAAAATAAGCTCGGGCGGAACATGGAGGTCTATGTAGATGACATGTTGGTGAAGAGTGTGAAAGCGACTTCGCATGTGGGCGACCTGAGGGAGACCTTCGATACCCTGAGAAAGTACAGGATGAAGCTTAACCCCAAGAAATGTGCATTTGGGGTCAGAGCTGGCAAATTCCTGGGGTACATGGTTACAGAGAAGGGGATTGAGGCTAACCCGGAGAAAGTAAGAGCTATTATGGAAATGCAAGCGCCAAAGAATGTCAAAGAAATGCAGTGCTTGGCAGGCCGAATTAACGCTTTGAGCAGATTCGTTTCACGCTCAGCTGAGAAGATCTTACCATTTTTTCAAGCTTTACGCAAAGAGGCTAGATTCCAGTGGAGTGATGAATGTGAAAAGCATTCAAAATGTTGAAGAAACACCTGGCGGGGATGTCCTTACTCACAAAGCCAATTCAGGGAGAACCTTTAATTCTATACTTATATATTGGGCAGCAGGCTATCAGCTCTGTACTGCTTAGAGAGGAAGGTAAGGTACAGAGGCTGGTGTATTACTGGTGCAAAGTACTTCACGACGCCGAAATTCAGTATGTGGAAGTAGAACGAGCAATGTTAGCTCTGGTTGGCACAACACGTAAGTTGCGACCTTATTTCCTCTCACATAGCATAATTGTGCGAACCAACCTACCGTTGAAAGTGATCATAGATAAGCCCGAGGCGTCAGGGCGGCTAGTCAAGTGGATAATCGAGCTCGGCGAGTTTGACATAACTTTCGAAGCCAGAACAGCTATTAAAGCTCAAGCACTTGCTGACTTCATGCAGGAAATGACCAGCTCTCCCGAGAACAAAAAAGAATGGATAATTTTTACGGACGACTCGGTCGGAAGTCAGGGCTGCGGCGCAAAAATAGTGTTGATCGACCCAATAGGTGTGGCTAATGAGTATGCAGTGCGAATGAACTATGCTCTGTCTAATAACGCAGCTGAATATGAGGCCCTTCTGCGAGGAGTGCAAATGGCGAAGGATTTAGGGGTAGAACAGGTGTGCACGATAGTTGACTCACAGCTTGTTTGTAGACAGATAAGTGGAGATTTTGAGACCAGAGATTAAAGCATGCAGAGGTACCTTACCCGGTTTAGAGATCTAGCCAAGGGGATGAGGGCTCTGACTGTCCTCCAAATTCCTAGAGAGGAAAATGGGAGAGCAGACTATTTGGCGTGGATTGACAGGAAAGGGTAATCACTTTATTGATGGCAGACAATGAATTTGGAACAGAGCAGGTATGTGCGGTGAATGAGAGAGAGGACTGGAGCTCTCCTATTCAGGCATACCTGGAAAAGGGAGAGTTGCCGGAAGATAAAAGGGAAGAAGCAAAGGTGAGAACCAGGTCTGCTCGTTTCTGCTTAATCAAGGGGACGTTGTTTTTGATGAGGATTTGGGCAACCTCTATTGCGATGTCTGAGCTTAGAGGAGGGCGCCCAAGTCCTCAAAGAAGTTCATGAAGGCTGTTGTGGCAACCACATGGGAGCAAGAGCCCTGGCCAATAAAATAATGTGAGCTGGCTAATTCTGGCCATCGCTGAGGAAAGAGGTTGAGAACTTTGGTAAGAAGTGTGAAAAATGTTAGAAAATACCCCCCTTGACTCATAAACCAGCGTAAGTGATTAGAGTAGATTTGTCCTTATTTTTATTAGTATTTTATTATATTTTTCTATTTGTTTTTGGTATAAGTTGGACGATTTAAGCATAATTCCGTATTTTTATAGTTCTGACTTATTTTACCGTATTTTAATCATAATTGATGCAAATAGGTAATATTTCGTTGTTTTTACCTTACAGCTGAGTAACCGGAAGAGTTTAGCTCGTAAAAGACGAAGTTCGATGTTCGAGAATAGAAGAACAAACTTTCCGGTGAAACGAGTAGCAAAAGATCGAGAATTGGAGACAGACGCGCAGTCGTGTCGACTGACGTGACCGTCGACGCCCCGTCGACGTGAGCCATGATCCGCGTCAGTCGACGCAGCGTCGACGCACTGTCGATGCAACTTGCTGAAGTGTCGATGTCGACGCACCACTGTCGACGCTACTTGCTGAAGCGTCGATGTCGACGCACACCGTCGACGCACCTGCCTAGCCGACGCGCACACCTGCCGACCAAGTCTGCCGAGCACCAGCGCGCGTCAGTCGACGCACCGTAGACTTCTAATATCTATAAAAACCCTCCTTATTTCGGATTTTGAGAAGAAGACACGACCCCCTAGGGTATTTTAGCTTAAAATAACAATAATCCCACATCTCATAACGATATTTGAAGACAGAGATCAAGGATCGAAGAACAACGCGTCCAAAACATCGAATTCGAGTTCGGGATTCATTCTTCGCCCAAGATCAACGTTCAAACTCCGGAATAGCTGGAGCTTTTTACTGCTTTTCGTAGTTACAATAAGTACTCTAAACTCTTAGTTAATTTCTTAGTTAATTACTTAGTTAGTTTCGTTGTTAATGCTAGACTAGTTTAATTAGCTTAATCGTTTTATGCTTGATATTGGATATTGGTTTAATTTAGTTTATTTATGCGAGTTGGATTATGCTTAGCTATTCGTTAATTTTAGATTTTTATGATTCATTGCTTAGGGGTAATTTATTATATTCATGCTTTTAGATTCGTTGCTATTAGTTCTTAGTTCTTGAGTTCAAGTAGTTTAATTATCGCTCGTAATTGATAATTTAGTTAGAATAATTAGTTTAAATAGATTTAGTTTAATTATTGCTTTAGTTATAATGATCAATTCAAAATCTTTTAAAACCCCAAATGTATATGTATTTTATTTTAGTTCGTAAATTGAGAAAAACATCCGAAAGACCGAACAGTTGTTTCCTCGAGAGATACGACTCGAGTCAAACTCATCACCCTACAGTTACCTCGTACACTTGCGAGCAAACTGACGCGTTTTAAATTAATTTATTAAAAAGGGGTGCACAAAAGTTTGAGTCAGTAAGAGCTCGTGAAAATGAGCTCTCCCTGTCCCTTTGCCAAGTGGGGGATAGACCTTGTCGGCCCATTCCCAATGGCTCCAGCCCAGAAGAGGTTCTTGATCGTGGCCATCGACTACTTCAGCAATTGGGTTGAGGCTGAAGCCCTGGCAAAAATCACGGAAGAAGCAATGATGGGCTTCATTTGGAAAAATATTGTATGCCGGTTCGGCGTTCTAAGGATTATGATCTCAGATAATGGAACCCAATTCGTAGGTGCCAAGATTAAAGCTTGGTGCACCAAGATGAAAATCCAGCAACACTTTACATCTGTTTACCACCCGCAAGCAAATGGACAGGTTGAGGTGACCAATCGTATCCTTGTTCAGGGGCTTAATTCACGCTTAGAGAGGTCAGGGGGTAAATGGGTGGAAGCGTTGAGCGCAATAATCTGGGCCTACCGCACCAATCCTAAGGACAGCACGGGTGAAACTCCCTTCAGCTTGGTTTATGGCATGGATGTCGTCATCCCCGCAGAAATTAGCCTTGAAACCTACCGAATACAGAACTTCGATGAAAATCGAAATGATGCATTAGTGCAGGAAGTGCTGGATTTAATCGAAGAAAAAAGAGATCAGGCAGCGGTTAGGATGGAGCATGTGAGGGGGCGAATTCGGGCATCTTATAACAGAAAAGTCCGAAAGAGGTATTTCCAGGTGGGAGACCTGGTCCTACGAAGTGCTGACCTAGGAAAGGCCAAGGGAAAGTTGGATGTTACATGGCAGGGGCCATTCCGGGTCACACAAATCTTGGCTGGTGGTGCTTACAAATTGGAAAAAGTGAATGGGATTGAGATACCTCGAGCGTGGAACATTTCTAGTTTACGTAAATTTTATGTATAATTTGATTTTTCAAAGTTTATTGATATAATAATAAATGAAGGTTTATTCTTATTTTGCCAACTTGCGGATTTCTCTAAAGCCAGTATTGGCTAAGGGCGGATGACCCATTTTCCTGACCTGATTGTATGTTTAAGCCAGGATTGGCTAAGGGCAGATGTCCCATTTTCCTGACCTGATTGTCAATTGAAACCAGGATTGGCTAAGGGCGGATGCCCCATTTTCCTGACCTGATTGTCAGTTTAAGCCAGGATTGGCTAAGGGCGGATGCCCCATTTTCCTGACCTGATTGTTAGTTTAAGCCAGGATTGGCTAAAGGCGGATGCCCCGTTTTCCTGACCTGATTGTCAGTTTAAGATCAGGATTGGCTAAGGGCGGATGCCCCATTTTCCTGACCTGATTGTCAATTGAAGCCAGGATTGGTTAAGGGCGGGTGCCCCATTTTCCTGACCTGATTGTCAGAAGAAGCCAGGATTGGTTAAGGGTGGATGCCCTATTTTCCTGACCTTCTTGTCAGATGAAGCCAGGATTGGTTAAGGGCGGATGCCCGTGAGAATTCCTGACCTGATCGTTAGATTAAGCCAGGAGTGGCTAGGTCTGGACACTCGTGAAAACGCCTGACCTGGCTATTAACCTAAGTCAGGAGTGGCTTAAGGCCGATGTGCGTAAGATGCTCGATTTGATTCAAGACAGATCTCGCCAAAGGCAGATGCCTCAATTCTCCAGACCTCACGGTAAGTTCAAGAGACTAGATTGGCTCAAACTTGAAAAACCCTAATTTGCTTGATTTGATTAAACAGAAACTGAATCAATTGGAAATTTTCGGAGAAAATACTCTTGCATTTATCATTACATTTTGGCAATACAAAAGAAATTGCCCACGCCTTCTACGCAAGCTGGCAAAATTGATTATAATGCAGGAAATCAAACAGAAGAACAGAAAATTCGACAAAATCCCGGAGGCATTTAGCCATGTGAGGAAGAGACCCTCCGATCAGCATCCAAAACACGGCGGACACGCCACAGCTCACGCTCAGTTTCGTGGTAGCGCTGGCGGTACTTATCGGCTCGCTCAGATATGGCATGAGCTTCGCCGGCGGCAATAGTCAACCGGTTCACCTACTCCATCAAGTCGGCCTTCTCTTCCTACAACTGATGATTCAGTTAACGCAGCTCGGCCCACTCTCGCTTATAGTGGCGTTTCTTCTATCTCTTACTCTCCAGGAGGCGATACAGATAGCTGATTTTCTCTCGGAGCACAGTCAGCTTATCGGAAAACTTGAAATTTCCGACGAACAGAGAGATGTTCTTTCATTTCACAGAGTCAAGCTCTTCGAGTAAGGAAGAAGAATCCATTGCATAAATTGAAGAAGAATAAATCATACATGCACATATATAAAGAAAATGAAGGCACGTGCTAAGGAATAAAAAGAACTAAGGTTTCTGGAAAATCAGGAAACCCTATAATCCCAAGAGTCACTATGAGACAAAGTCTGCATTATTATAAATGAAATATTGTTCATTACAAAGTTCAGCAGATACATAAAGCAGACCAGCCACACAGGCAAAACATCAGGTCTGTCTAAAGAAAACAAAAGAGAGTCGCCCTAAGTTTAAGTCTCAACATCCAGCCCCTCAGCCAACTGCTCCACGACATCCTAAACTAAGGCACCCAGTGAAGCCCCGTCAGGCAGCTCACCCAGACCTGCGAAGATTGGGGAAGGAGAAGAGGCAGGAAGGGGCAAGGCAAGCGTCTGGCCTGGATGAGACTGCTCTGGTGCCGGAGAATGGAAAAGGTCAAGGATGTGCCCAGCAAACTCAGCAGGCCCGACAGTATGAAAGCGGTCTTTCTCCGGAGCATAAGTAAATGAGGTGGGCTCAGGAGGAGTCTTTAGAGTCAGTTTTCGATCAAAGGGAGCCCCGGAATGCTCCGATGCCAACTTTTCTTGCTGGTCCACTTTAATTTCAGAAGATATATCCAAGTGAATCTTGTTTTGTGATCTATAAAACTAACATAGTAACTAAAACCATGAAAATATTTGATGGAAGATGGTCCCCATAAATCTGTATGGATCAGATCAAACACATCATAATAATCAGAATGAGAATGAGGAAAGGGCAATTTATGGGACATTGATTGAATACAAGCTAAACATAAAGACTCATTTTTATTATCAATGAAGGAAACATTACATCTTTGCAGGGATTTTTTAACAATATTAAAGGAGGGGTGTCCTAATCTACAATGACAGGTCTGTAAATTAAGGACTTTATTGGAAACAGCAGAATTGACTTCAGAATTGAAAACAGGTTGATGTGCTTGATGGAGTGTAGCAGACGAGTGATCTTGTAGATTAATGAGCTTGAACATGTACAGCCCATCCTTAAGAGTTCCTTTGAGAAGGGGGGTTCCTGTGGAGATTGCCTTTACAACACAATAGTTAGGATAAAATTCAAAAACGACCTGATTGTCTTGAGCAAATTTTGAAACACTGATAAGGTTCTTTCTGACATGAGGAATGTGAAGTAGATTTTTAAGGTGAAAGTATGATATGTGGTTAGGAAAATATGATTGACCAGCAACTATAGAATCACCAAAATGAGCAATAGCCATACCTGTACCATTGGCTGTTTGAACAGTGTCAGTTCCTTGATATTCAGATGCTAAGTTGATGTTGTTCATGTCATATGTGATGTGATTGGTTGCTCCTGAGTCAGGGTACCAACTACTTTCAGATAGGAGGTCTTGATTTCCAATGTTAGCCAGGTTAACAGAGCTGTTGCTGCTTGGATAAGAAGCTTCTGAAGATTGAGCTGCATAACCTCTAGAGTTGTTATCAGGATTGAAGTGAATGTCCATCCTATAGTAACATTTATCAGCTGTGTGATTGTTATAATGACAAATCTGACACCTCGGTTTATCTCCTCCTCTATATGTGCCTCTGCCTCCTCTTCCTCTGAAGGTAGAATTTCTTCCTCTTCCTCTTACACTGGGTCCTCTTCCTCTAGGAAAACCATTTATGCATCTGCCTTGTGTCTGAGTTGTTGTAAGATTGACAAAAAAAGATGAATCAGTGCCCATAGTCTCAGCATTTTCAAGCCTGTTCCCAAATCTTAATAGAATAGAGTGAGCTTCTCTAAGATCACAAGGAGTAGCTCTAGCAGTTATAGAAACCACCACAGGATTGTATTCTGCACCTAAGTCAGAAAGAAGATGCAAAATCTGGCTTTGATTTGAAATCCTTTCTCCAGTAGCTGCAATCATATCACAGTAAGACTTGATTTTGTTGATGTACTCTCTCATGGTAAGGGATCCTTTCTTCATGGTTTGAAGTTGCAGTCGATATTGCATTGCCTTGGCATTGCTTTCATTTCCAAAGCTGGTTTGCAAAGCTTCCCAGATCTCATTTGATGAGGTTAATCCCACTGTAGTAACTAAAACACTCTCTAATAATGAGGAAAGTAACGAAGATGCCAAGAGTTGATCTTGTTTTATCCATGCTGAATATGCTGGATTAAGAGTTTGCTCTCCTTCAGATGAATTTGGGATATATTGATCTGCTATAATGCAGGCCCCAGTGAGACCATATCCTCTAATAGCTGTGAGGATTCTCCACATCAGGTAATTACTATCATTTAACTTAATGTTAATGAGCTGACTTTGTAACTGAATAATCGATTTAGAATTAGTAGGGATGTTTGTTTGTGGAATAGGGGAAAAAGGCTGAGCCATGGTTGTTGATGTGGATCAGAAAAGAAGGCAGTAAAAAGGAAAATTGCAGATGGTTCAGAGATAAGCAATTAAATGTCTTCTCTGATACCATATAAAAGAAGCAAAAGCTTCAGCAACATTTGAACTTTATGATAAAAGCTGTAAGATCAAAACAGGAAAGATAATATTTTTGTTATTATTCTCGATACACACCAGAATGCATAATCCGGGGAACAAAGCGCATACATATAACCATTTAGGAGCAATCTAGCCTATACACGTGTAGGGAAGGAAATGGCTCGTACACCTACAGCTATACCTAGACAAGAAGATAAAATTAGCCGTTTCCATCGTATGCACTAGGGTTTGAGGTGCATGTGCTGAACAAACTTGTGACTGAGGTGATCTTGGCTGTATCTGCAGATTTAGGGACATGGCCATGCATGTAAGTGACATGCATGGTTGCATGGTTGTTCATAGTCGCATAATGTTTACCTACGACAGTTTATATGCAATTAAAAATTTACTTGTATTGCAGGTATGCGAATTTAATTTACGCAGTGAATAATTAATGACGAAAAATCAATCTAGATTACATAAAGTCTTTGGTATTGGTAGTTCTGCTAATTGTAAAAATTGTATATACTAAAAAACAAAGACACAAGACAAATATAAAGATAATAAAATGTGTGTATATATAATGTATGAGAGAGAACATACCTATGCTTAGATATACTAAATCTTCTTCACATGAAATTTAGCATTATCGTTCTTTTCCTCTTTCTGTACCATATCTCAAATCTGATTGGTCAAGTTTTCCTTCAAATTTAGGCTGAAAGCTGTAAAACCGATGTCTCCATCAGGTAGATAAGCACTCAAGTGTACATGACCAAGAGAGCATACATGTAACATGAAAATAGGGTTAAGAAAAAAAAGGCAACAAAAACTTAAAGGAGAATAAATTCAACTCGGACTGATAATCTTTTACACCACCAACCATAATTTCGAAGCTAACCAATCTCGACATAATATGCAGAGGTATTATAGTTTTAAAAACCTTGCAGGCTAATAAAAATTAAAAGATGAAAAACTTAAGATGTCGCTTGTCTTGCATCCAAAAATATACATTCCTATCAGTGTTCTAGTTCTTTCCAAGCAAGTTCCAACATTCAAGATAAAAAAGAAGACTTTTATGCTATATTTAAACTCCAGTGATGCAATATGAAATGGTTGTACACAAAGGCGGATTCAGAAAAAAAATCTTTGGTGGGGCACCGATACAATAATTTTCTTATTTTTTAGAATTATAATACTCAAAAAATTATATATTAAACAGCAAGTATAAAATCTAATAAGGGTATAAGAAAAACATATTACTATTGTTCCCGTCGAGTTATAATATTTTGAAATCGACTTACAATTGCATCATACTAATAATCAAAAATAATTATTTCTCTAGATATGTAACTAAATAATTATGCAATATTTGATCTCTTATGCTATTATACAATTTTATTTTACTTAATAATTTTGGAAAATACTCTTTCTACACTCGTTATCGTCACAAAATAAGTAACACTAACTTCAAAAGACATTACACTTTTGGAAAGTTTAATACTAGCTTTTATTTATACAAATTAAAGAAGACTAATTAAGCAAATCATAATACTACTATGATTTCTAAGACCAATTGACATCAAGTTAAGTAAATGAAATACCAATAGCAATAGTTATTTCTTTACTTAATATATGTCGATAAAAAGAATCTCAAAAATCAATTGTTGAAATCAATAAAACATTCCCAACAATTGGTATAAATATTATATCTAAAATTTACAAAATATGATGATAAACGAGAATTATCAACATTTAAACTCAAATCTCCGTAAAATATCACCAAAAAATCATTATACATCACTTATTCTAAAAAATTAAAGATTAGGATTTAAAATTTGAATAACTAAATTAGCTAATATAGAAATTAATACATTCTTTTTATTTAAACTAAGAGAAACTCAATTATTTTTTATAATTGATATATATATAGGTAAAAAAAATTGGGGGGCCTGTGCCACCCAGGCCCCCAATTGTACATACGTTATACAAACGTAGCCCAACTCTGAATAATGAACCAGTTGATCAAATCTCAGATTAATCATCATTAGATATATCTTATGAATAATTGGGTGGTCAAAAAGGGTTCTATATACACTTTGTACACAGGTTTAATTATGAATTAATTAATTACAATTATATCCACCAAGGTCCTACTTTCACAATCATGGTTTGTAAGAATCTTACTTGCATGAAACAGAAAAAATAACTTGAAGAATAATATATGCACTCATTCAAAACACCTGGCAGGGGAAACATATCATAATGACATAGAAAAACAAATTTAACAAAAATACTGATGCGACCAAAAAGATTGGTGCCTCAAGAATAGAAGGTACTGACCTTAAATGTGAAGTCAGCGACCTGATTTCCCTTTGATATATGCACAACGACATGATAGATCTCCAAAGAGCTTCTAGTGACCTGATAGATCCAGCAAAACAAAACCTAAATCGGGCGGCCCCGGCGTAGGCCCTCCAATACTTAAGTCAGACAGTGTTCGGGAGAGATGTGCAAGAGCTCAATAGCGAGCAAGAGCTTAAAATATAAGATAAAATCAATGTAAAGTAAAAGATGAGGCATGTGTCCTCTTTGTATAAACAAGAGATAAGAGATAAGAGACGTGTTCCCAATTTAGGGTACTCGTCACCTGTATAAGAGCTTGCTTCTCTTAAAGGAGGTCTCCTAGAGGAGAGCTCTCCATAAAATCCATAAAATACGTAAGCTCTATTATCCATGGTAATTGGAGATGATAGAATAATATGAGCTCCATGATAGAGAGGAGGGAGAGGTTGAAGTTAAGTTATCAAACTTGTAAAATAAGGGCCTGAACCTTGTCCACCAGCTAATAGGATTCCCCCATATGTGGGATTAAATATCTTAATTATATAATATCCATAATAAGAAAATACTCCCATACTAAGATTCTTAACTTCCATAATTCCATAATTACCATAAGACCTTATTACCATATTTGTCGGGACCTCAAACCTTCTTCCCCTTTCGTTACTTTCTTACCATGTAGTCGAGTCGATTTTTGATGTCGTATCAAATACATACAACACTTCAATAATAACTTAAGATCCATAAGTTATAAGCTTTACATTATCAATGAGTTTAGCTATAAACACATTACTATCTTTCTTTCCCTTACATAATTAATACTAACCCACACAGACACACTCTCTCTCTAATGTATTATACATACACACACCATGATGTTCATTCTAATAGAAATCAATTTAATTTTAAGAGAAAAAAATATGTCAAAATTCATTTTAGATGCTTAAAGGAACATTACATTTGATCCAAGATATCTCTCTCTCACACACAAAAACAAGCACATTTTCTCATGAAAAAACTTTCATTGAGTGTTCAAATGTGATTAAGCCCTCAGAAACAAGAAATAAAGGCGAAAAGTACTAAAAAAGCCCATTTCTGCACGACCACACAATAAAGTTGAATCTTTATTTGAAAAAAAGAAAAGGAGTGCTGATATTATTCTGAGATCTGTAATTGGCTTTTTTAAAATTCTTGGTGTGGTTAAACCTGTGTATTTAAAAGTATATGTACATGATTACTCTTTGTACATTTATCTTTACTAGGAATTATGTCAGCAATGGCTTATTGGGTTCATATACTCAAAGGCAAAAAATGTTTATGCTATCAGTCCCCTTTTTGCAAGAATAATCAGGTAATTATATTTGTCTAATTTTTTTCACAGCATGAATATTTCGAGCAACGATATATAAATTAATAAATATATATATATATATATATATATATATATATATATATATATATATATATATATATATATATATATTACTAGTTTTGAGGATAACCATGTGGCTTATAATCTTGGATTAAGAAATTTTCAATGTTATGTTCTTATTTTTCTACATTAATTTTTGTTTTAATTCTTACAATTTAGATTCGGATGCTTGTGCACTATAATATATATAGAAATTCTGGGAATGATTTGCATATCTTCAGCTATAAGTTTATTAGGATTGGAACAACTGATTGAAATGGTTGTTTGGCACTGTTCAACATGACTGTCTTTCTCAGCATTTTTCAACAGAATTTAGATGCAGAAACAAATTATTACACATTTCAACTGCAGTAATTAAATTTGTATAGCTTATTTAGATGAGTTCTTGCTCCAACCTAACACGATAAACAAAGATAAGACCGAAAATCAAACAGTCCACTAACTTCTCGTAATTAATACACATAATTGGAGACAATACTCTGAACCACTTCTCAAAAACAAAGATATGAGAATATTAACATAATTTCCTAATTTCATATCTAGGTTTTCTATATGAATTGGGGCTTTTGAAAACAATACAATTACTTACAATGTGGGATGCTAAAGACGTTGAGATCGGTTGCGGTGGTGGTGGAGTGCAGTGGAGACGAAGTGGGGCCCTCCGATTACGCCTAGCTGTTGGTGTCGACCAAAAACTAGGGTTTTCAGGCTCGGTTTTTGGGGTATTGGATGAAAATCTGGATCAGATGGGATGGGGGCGGACGGGATTGACTGGCTGGCAGAGAATGAGGGCAACGGCAGAGAATGGTGGGTTGAGGAGCAGTGGAAAAGAAAAGACGGGGATGGATTGTTTTGATAGCAGGTGAGTTTGATATTTTTTGGTCTATTATATTTTTTTTATTTATGGTATTTTAATATTTTTTTAATATAATATTTCACATCAATTTTAGAAATAACCGATTTTAGAAAGAACCGATGTAAACTATTTTAAATCACGTTAATTTTTAAATGAACCGACATGGGATTTTACTTATCACGTCGGTTTATAAATAACCAACGTCAAAAACCTTTACATCGGTTTTTAAATAACCGACGTTAAATTACAATTTTGCAGTAGTGATATACGCTACATAATATTTATCCAGATTATGGGATACTACGATCCATAACTGTATCGATATTATATGATCTAAGATTATCATACTAACTTAAATAAAAATCTCAGTATTACTTTTCGTGTTAGGATGCAATGGCGAACGAGCAACGTCTGGAGATTTTATATTGAATGTGTCCATATATCCAACTTGCGAGAGTTATTGTTCGTGTAAAAAATATGAAAATAAATAAATAATAATAATAATAATAATAATAATAATAATAATAAATCTTCAAAAGCAAGGTATAATAGAAGATCGACATAATGAAATCCCCCGAGTTAATAAAATGAATAAATATATAACAACAAACTCATATCAGTTTCAATGGCATCTGCAATCTCAAATGATTTGACGAGGAACAGTTGAGTTAGAAACAAGAAGGTTGATTGTGAAAAACACAATGCATAATTCATAAAATTAACAAATGCATTATGATTTGTAGAGGGGCGCGTAATGATTTGTACTTCGTGGATCACGGTGGTTACCAAACATAACTATGTTTCTATTTTGCTCTCAATTAGGTTAATTCTGTTAATTCATGCTAGTTTTTTGATTAGATGGGATAAGTTTTACTTAAATTGGAATTTTAAAATGTTAATGGATTATATGGTATTTTGATACTTAGACAGTGTAGTAGATGGGAGAGTTTCCATTAATTATAATGGGGTGCATGAAAGTTGAAGGATTGATTTCAAATTAGAGGATTGACTATTCAAATTCTCCAATTGAGTTGTTTGGTAAATAGAGGATTGAATTGGTTTTTCTTTTTCTTTGGGTGCAAAAGGCTAATTTTGAAAAAGCTCAAGATAGGAGTTTTTTGAGAATAGAGATTTGAAATGTGAGTTAATGACAATTTTATCCTCAATTTTTTAAAAAAACATATTTATTATTTATTTACATACAAGAATTATTTACAACTATTTTTTTTTATTAAGAATAGTAATAACTATCCAATTTAAACTTAATATATAAAAAAATTACGAATCAATAAATTTTTATAAATAATAATTCATCTGTTCCGTTCTATCTGTGGCAATTTAAATTTTTTTTTGTCTCGTTCTATCTGTCACATTTGATATTTTCAAGAGATAATCATTGTTACTTTTTATTTTCCCAATAAAAAGAAAATGTTGTTTTACTACTTTTACCCTACCTTTATTACTTCACACTCTTAATATTTTAAAGAAAAGAATATTATGGTCATTTTATACCTATAATTATAACATCAATTTCTTAATCTCCATGAAAATGGTCGACTGTGACAGATAGACAGAAGGAGTAATTTTTAAATAATTACTACTCCCTCCGTCTCGTTCAATCTATCGCGAATTGGAGATTTTTTTGTCTCGTTCTATCTATCGCATTTACATTTTTAAGATATAATCATTGTTACCTTTTACTTTCCCAATAAAAATTAAACCTTACTTTACTACTTTTACCTCTACCTTTATTATTTCAATCTTTTAATTATTTTAAATAAAAGGATACTATAGTCATTTGATATCTATAATTATAACATCAACATCTTTCTTAATTTCTGTGAAATGGTCAACTGCAACATATAGAATGGGACGAGGGGAGTATTTTTTTTGTAAATGTTATTTTAACTATACAAAATTATAAATCTATGTTATTAACAAAATAAATATCCAACAATAAATTGTGTTAATATTATTTTTTATCATTTTACAAAATTATAATTACCAGTTCACAACTATATATTTATCAAACATTTCTACATAAACAAATAATAAAAATCAGCTAGTCAAATAAGCTAATGTAATCAGCTATCGACTAATAGATAATACAATCAGTTATCCCCTAATTATCAAACATGGTCAGTAATAACATATACAATTGTAATTAAATTATTTTGTCCGAAATTAATAAATAAATCTCCAACAATTCAAAGTCCAAGATTCTCAGTTGGCTCTGGAAAGAGTTTCAGTTTAACATCTTGAGTTTGTTTTTTGAAACTCATCGTGTAAATATTAAGGCAAGCAAACACGAGATTAATTGTCACGCAACGTCATCGCTGACGACTTCAGCAGTGACGTTGCCAAATACTCTTTCCCTTAGCAGTATTGATAAATCCAAAAAATTGAACTACCAAATAAAGAGGGCACTAACCTCAAAATAGAGATCAGTGACCTGAATTGATGATTAAACTTGTTTCAGCGACCTCGAATATCCTCCACAATCGTCGCAGCGACCTCGCCGATCCTGCAAAACAACGCCTAGAACGGGCCGGATTTCGAGCCCATTAAGGCCCTCCGACGCTTAAGTTAATAAGCGAAAAACACACTACTCTCTCTTAATAATACGATGAAATCACAATAATAGCATGATAATAATAAGAGACAAAAGCCCCTTTTATAGAGATAGGAGAAATCCTCCACTATCTAGGGTTACCTTTCATAACCAGAATTCCATTCATACCGTGACTCTTTCACCGACTTTCAATTGGGACTCTTACCATATGATAAGTTTCCATAAACATGAAACTTCTCAATATATATTACCGAAATAAGCCTGGGCATATAGCCCACCAGGCCCATATACATATTAAACTTTCAATCAGGCTCAAATACTCAGCCCAACCCATCAGAGATCACGACCCTATATGAGAACTCATCCTCATACTACAGGTCGCTACTCTAGACACATCAGCTCGCCCACTTTTGAGGAACAGCCTTCGGCTCGTTCACCTCTCCAGGACATAATATTGAGGAACAGCCTTTGGCTCGTTCACTTCTCAAAGACATAATACAGCTCGCCCATATTTCAGGAGACACACCCTCTCCTAGAAATGAGGTCGCCTTCCACAAATACCCACATATATCACATAATATTACGTACGAATATTTTGGTCCACATCAGCTAGTCCCCCATGTTCTAGCTGATTAAGGCACGAAATCAAGTAGGACATGTAAACATAAAATCAAACAAACACAACATATGCACACAAACCATCGCTTTACCTCACAAAATCATATTTCAGAATTACCCGGCTCGATCTCATCGAGCAACAATATCAATAATTCATTATAGATCATTAACCACACCTGCGACCTACAAAAGGTCAACACATCGAGCTCATTTTCTCAATCACACTATCATTATCGTTTTGAATGACCTCATTGACTCAAACTTTTATGCACCCCTTTTTAATAAACTAATTTAAAACACGTCAGTTTGCTCGCAAGTGTACGAGGTAACTGTAGGGTGATGAGTTTGACTCGAGTCGTATCTCTCGATGAAACAACTGTTCGGTCTTTCGGATGTTTTTCTCAATTACAAATAACATAAAATACATATACATTTGGGGTTTTAAAAGATTTTGAATTGATCATTATAACTAAAGCAATAATTTAAACTAAAGCTAATTGAACTAATTATTCTAACTAGATTATCAACTACGAGCAATAATTAAACTACTTGAACTCAAGAACTAAGAATTAATAGCAARTAATCTAACAGCATGAATATAATAAATTATCACTAAGCGATGTATCATATGAATCTAAGATTAATGAATAACTAAGCATAGATCAATCGCATAAATCAACTAAATTAACCAATATCCAATAACAAGCATAAACGATTAAGCTAATTAAACTAGTTCTAGCATTAACTAAGAATTAAACTAATAATTAAACTAGAAATTAACTACTAAATTAACTAAGAGTTTAGAGAACTTATTGTAACTAATGAAAGCAGTAAAAAGCTCCACCTATTCCAGAGGTTGAACGTTGATCTTGGGCGAAGAATGAATCCCGAACTCGAATTCGACGTTTTGGACGCGTTGTTCTTCGATCCTTGATCTCRGTCTTCAAATCTCGTTATGAGATGTGGGATTATTGTTATTATAAGCTAAAGTACCCTAAGAGGTTGTGTGTTCTTCTTAAAATCCGGAATAATGAGGGTTTATATAGATTTTGCATGACTTGGCGCATAAGAAACCTTAAAATCCGAATTCTGGGCCGTCGCGTCGACGGTGCGTCGACGTAGCGTCGACTGACGCGTGCTGGCGCTCGGCGGGACTCGGCAGACTTGGTCGGCAGGTGTGCGCGTCGGCTGGGCGGGAGCGTCGACGGGGTGCGTCGACATCGACGCTTCAGAAGGTAGCGTCGACGTTGCGTCGACATCGACGCTTCAGAACGTAGCGTCGACGTTGCGTCAACTGAGTATCGACTGACGCGGTCATGACTTGCTGACATGGCTCGTGTTGACGGTCGCGTCAGTCGACGCGACTGAGCGTCGGTCTCCGTTTCTCGATCGTTTGCTACTCGTTTCACCAGAAAACTTGTTCTTCTATTCTCAAACATCGAACTTCGTCCTTTACGTGCTAAACTCTTCCGGTTACTTAGCTGTAAGGTAAAAAACAACGAAACATCACCTAATTGCATCAATTAAGGTCAAAATGCGGTAAAATAAGCCGGAATTATAAAATTACGGAATTATGCTTAAATCATCCAACTTATACCAAAAACAAATATAGAAACGAACTAAAAAGCTAATAAAAATAAGGACAAATCTGCTCTAATCAACCACCCCACACTTTATTGGTTTGTTCGTTCTCGAACAAACGATAAATTCAATGTATGATTAGAATGAAAATGAGTTCAAGCAGAGAGTCGTGCTATGCTACATATATAATTTTGAAAATATAGGTACAAGTCACGCAACGTCAAACACTTGACCATTATTACATTGTCGCACCAATATAAAATCATGCTTCCTCACGAAGGATAATATATATAAGTACGCTCAAAAGCACTCAAGTATTTTCTGCATGGGACGTGTATACACTCAAATCATACAATTACATGCACGATAAATAAGCACCGAAAATCTATCTCTTCTCAATCGCAAATTAAGTGTGTTATCAAAACTAAGAATCAGAAAAGGTCTTTACGGGTTGTAGTGTAAGGCTCTTTGGACGGGTGTGGAATATATAAGTCGTGTGGCTAATCGCTCACTCAACCTAATCTAATCGAGAAGAAAATTTCTTCACCTCGCTCAAAAATAAAAACCTCACTTAACTCTCATAACGTAGCCTTTGAAATATAGGCTATTCCTCAACTCAAAAACTCGTAAACCGACTGAAAGCTCAAACCACTTAAGTACAATTGAAGCTTATAGCATGCTTCTTACACAACTCTTGCCTTCTAAACATTAGCCTTCATAAGAAAATTAAAAATAAAACTCAAGCCTTAATAAGTGCGTAGGCAATTACTAACACTAGACCCACCATCTTTCTTATCATTTTTTTTAATTTCTCCCCCGTTTATTCTTTTTATGGGGTTTCTCTCTTTTTTATTTGTTCTCTTTTTTTTTTAGATGGTGGTCCTCATTTACAAATTAATAAATTCCTAATAAAAATCCCCAAGACTCAAATAACCAATAAAAATACGAACTCCTACCCTACGCTTTTAATGGGTTGTAGGGTCGTCTCAGAAACACTCATGGCTATAGGCATGGATATTTGGCTATGATTGGCTCATTCGAAATTTATAGTGGCTAAATATATATGGATATAGCCGGAATAAGGTTTTATATGCGCCTTAACTTCATTTTCAAAGTCGACTACACACAGCGATTTCAAAGAGATATCAAAACTGAAACTTGTTCACGTATATGCAATGATGATAAACACTCAGGCTACTCACTGGCTTTTTGCATGAAAATTTTTGAATTGACGCTGTTTTTAAGGTTTTGCGAAATCGATTGCGTCCAAGTACCATTTTACAATGTATAATAATAAATTTTGAAAAATTATGCACTTATGCACGCTCAAAGACGAAAACAAATAATCATACATAGTCAACTTCGACAGGCAAGCCATACAAACACAAATAAGCATAGAAATAGCGATCAATTACATCAAAAATATACATTTCAAAACAAAAGACATCAAATTGCAATTTAAATATAAACCATACTCAACCACCCCCCTCCCTAAAAACTTGGCAATCTCCTGATTGTCATAAATATTAAAGAAAATAAAAGTATGGGAGATAAGAAAACATCCCTGAAAATTCGATGGCCGAGTCTCTCTAAAAACGCATGTGCAATTATCCTTCGTCTTAGATCGCGTGACTAGATTGTCCCGAACAAACCTATATAAATAAAAACAAACAAACAAAACATGATTGTGATCAATTGTGACACGCAAGTGCCCGGTGGCACGTCTTTTTGGATTTAAAACGGCCGGATTGCGGCCAACGTCGTAAATGGCTGGGTTGTAGCTCATCCAAAGGTTGCCGGATTACGGCTAACTTGGGTCGAATTGCGACCTCGATCGACGAAATCATCGTAATCCATGATTGCTGCGTTAAGCGGTAGGTTCAGTGGTTGATCGTCATCGTTAACGCCTCGAGTGGAACTAGCGGTAAGGCCTTGCGGTAGCGAGCTTCTGCTATATAACCGTTGTCCAGAATAAGCGATTTATCATATTTTCTGCACATCAACACACACATAAACGTACCACGGCAATTGACACAATATAA